>BSAI01000104.1:890621-949186 GCA_036245035.1 Adrianichthys oophorus
TAGATAGATAGATAGATAGATAGATAGATAGATAGATAGATAGATAGATAGATAGATAGACACCGTATATCTTCCAATAATGGCCAGTCTCTAATAGACGTTGATCTCCGACAAAAGCCGGGTCTAACAGGTGTTAATTGTATTAGACTCTGGTCCCTAATAGTGGCCGGGCTCCTTTAAGATCCAACAGATCTTGGATGTTGAGCTCCTCTGGCCATAAAACACTGAGAACAGGGGGTGGCTGGTGTTCTGCAGAATGATCTTCAGCTTGGCCAGCATCCTTCGCTGTTTTAAACTAACACTGTTTTAAACTTGTTTGTAGCATATGCAAAAAAAAATAATCAGTCATGTAAATAAGTTCAAATGTATATTAGTTATAATGAGAGCACTCAGCAATATAGAGCAATTTTTCAACATCTGAAAAAGTCATTGAAATAAGTCAGTATAAAAAAAAATCAAAAATATACGCAGATTATTTTCATCAGATATTACTGGATCATAATTACTGGATCAGATTGTACGTAAATCACTTAATTCATTCCCAAATTTAAAAAGTCATTCACTACTCATTACTTTACTTTTTCTACTCACATACAAATTCTCATGAGAATAATGCTAGCACAAACACAACACCATTGTAAAATCCACAGAAAAATAACAGAGGATACACAAGGGCCATAGCACTACCTTAATTTCAACACATGAACATGATGTAAATGTATATTGTATAGGACATAGTCTATAGATAGGCATATTGACACTACAGCAGTGCAGAACAGTTCATCTCCAGGACAAAACTTGCATTGAACTGAAATATTTTTGCCTTTGTTTTCAACAAATTAGAAATAATCTGAATTTCTCCAGTCGCTGAATGTCTCTGTGAGTTCGTCAACGTCCATACTTACACTTCATCTTACTTTGACTAATCTCCAACTCTGCATTAGTGTGCATGTGTCAGTAACTGTGTTATTATTAATTAGTATCTGTTTTGTTTCATTTTACCAATAGACAATGTCAGAGTCAACTGTTTGCACAAATGTATTTGCTTTATTAGTTACATATGGCTTCACTGCCCCAAAATGTGAGTAAAGAAATAACGAGGGTTTCAGTGGTCTTCTCCTTCGGCACTGCAATCAACAGAGGTTTACATCAAAATACATTTCAAACATACAATAACTAGGCATCAAATTTTGGATTGCTTGAAAGGGAGTGGGAGGAAGCGAGTTTAAATAATTTAAATAATCCCACCCTGGCTCTACCTTACCATTTTCTCTCTATATTATCTGATTGATAACTTATGATCAGATATTTATGCCTTACCAACACAGATTCAGGTAAGGTTAGGAAAACAGAAAGTAGCTAAACCATATCTGTGTTAAACAGTTCATTCTGGTGAATAGAAAAGTGGCTTTTCATATTAGCTGAAAAGCTGCTTTTTCTGCAACAGAATTAACTGATTAAAGTGTACACACTTTACTACTGTAAAGTGTTGGATATCAGTGAAAAGCTGCTTTTCTAAATGCTGTTTGTGTTCACATTAAGTGTTTCTGAAAGAACATTTTCCTGACCAACTTCATGTGTCAAGTTTAAAAGGTGATGAAATAGAGATGACTATTTTAAATTTTATCGATACTGTTCGTCCTATCAATGCTGCTTATTGATCCAGTATCTTATCGTATTTTTATCAATACTTTTTTGTTGAAAGCCAGACAAGAGAAAACAAATACATGATTTTCCCTGAAACCTTTTTTTCCACAACAATTTAAAATACAATATATTAATAAAAAAAAAAAAAAAAAATTCTGCCCTACCTTCACCCGTGAGTGGGTGCCCACGACTTTGGCCTGTGACCCCGAAAGGGACAAAAAAAAGATGGTTTTAGAAAATGGATGGATCCAACAGTGAAAAAAAAATATTGTCATTTTTTTATTGAAAAAATAATGTTGTGTCTTTATGAAGTTCTTTATTGGTTTTTAACAAATTTGTCACTGATCTGCAGACAAAGTCGACAGCCAAGTTGTTGGTTTGATTTGGACAAAGTCCATACGTTTAGCATAAAAAGACATGCACCAAAAACGTTACAGTGGTGACTCCTTTCGAGGGGAGTGGCAAAGTTAACAAGAAAAACCAAATTTCTGTTTTTGGGGGGAAAACCGTTGTCTATGCTTACACAGCACTGTATTTGAAACGCACAGAGAAGTGGTTTCACTTTTGGTCAGAGACCCTGTAAGGATTCTAAGTTAACTTATTATCCTTGGTTCATAGTCCGATTGGACATTTTAACATGCCCAATCAGAATAAACCTTTATTTATTTCAGTTAACACAAGGGAGGTGATTTCACAGCTTGATGAATTGTTTATTTTGTTGTCTTCTTTTAAAGCGTTGTGTATTTTTATTGATTTTCATGTAAAAAAAAAAAAAAGGAAACAAATTCTTATTGAAGGATCAGTTCTCTCAAAACAAAAGTTAATTTTAAAATAACATGATTTTTAAAAATCCATAACTTTCTATAAAAAAAAGTAAGGCACTGCAGGAATCTATTGAACCAAGAAAAGTAAAGTAAACTGCTCCTATTCACGATGGCTGCATTGTCTAAGGAAGAATTGAAGGAGAGAGTAAAAGTTGCTTGAATGGTAGCCATAAGGATGTCATAATAAGATGTAGGCCATCCTTCATTTTTACTACTTATCCCACAGAGCAGAACGAGCAGCAAAAACACCCTAAGATTTTCAGTAAACAACACAGAGAAAATTATGTCATTTTATGAGCTTTTGTTTGGTTTTCCACTCACACTAGGTTTACTGGATTTTAATTAAAACAAATATTTGTCTATTCTTTCTCCATAGAGCATATGTGCAAGAAAATACATGCAAGAAAAAGGACATTTCCTTCAAACTGAGCACTAACACTTTAAGGTTTGTGTGCAATTTTAGTTATTTTCATATAAGGGTTATTAATTTAGGAGTACAAGAATGTTTAAAAAATAACAAAAACCAGCCTTTTGTACACTTTTGCTATTTACACTTGTGACTTTGCAAAGAACCGGTTACCTTTACATTACAATCTGCCTCCACCCGTCTTCCGAATGAGCTGCGAGAAAAGTTATACAACTGTTCCTAAAACTGTTTATAAACAACTGTTTATAAAAGAAAGTCACCCCCTTGGGATGTCCAACCTTTCTTTCAGAAAAAGATAACTTGTAGTGTTGCAATTTAAAGGAAATACAAGTGCAGTAACTGTGGGGTAAGGAAACTGTAAAAAAGAAACATATTCATAAAGACACAGTTATATTCATAAATACAATGTTGTGCACACATTTATATTGTGTGCACAACTTTGCAGAAAAAAAATATGAATACAATCTTTTTTTTTTTTTTGTCTTGGTTTTGAATATGACGCTTGTCTTGAATACGATTTTTTTCAAAAATACATCACGGGGTCACAGGCATAAACATTGAGTCCCATACCATCGATTCAACTAAATGACCATGATAGAATTAAACTTTTTAGAATGTTATTGATCCCCTGGCAGGAAAATTGTCTCGCTCAATTATCCAGCTCTACTGAAATATAAAAGATGTTAACAGCCAAGTCCTGCCACTTTTTCTTTTTTTCTTTCGGCCAGGTGACATCAGCGTACGATGAAAACAATGAAACGAACCTGGAAGTGGTGGTAAAAAAAATAGATATTAATAAGAAAAAGAGATATTAATGAGAGAAAATATAATAAAAAAATAAAAATGCCCGAGCAGAGGGATCCCTGTCTCTCTGCTCCTGCTGTTGTGTGCATAGATACATTCCTCCTGCCATAATTTGTTTCCCCAGTCTCAGACATGGTTCTGGCAGAGGGAACGTACCTTGACATAACACCGGCCAGCAGCAGCATATTAGCGTGGGGGATACCTGCTTAGCCGGGCAGCAACCCGGGACAGGAGGGGTGACCGCACTCGCCACAGGCTCTGGCAGCACCGTGGAGATAGTGGGTTAAGAAAATGGATGGAAATAACAAAGATAGCTAAGCTAACTCAGAGCTAAAGAAGGCTAACTGGCAGCCGACCGTAACAAAAGTTTAAAAAAAAAAGTTAGAAACAGAAAGACAGTTGGGTATTCTGATCCTACTTCATCCATCCATTTTCTTCCGCTTATCTGAGACCGGGTCGCGGGGGCAGCAGTCTAAGCAAAGAGTCCCAGACTTCCCGCTCCCCGGCCACTTCCTCCAGCTCCTCTGGGGGGACCCCAAGTCGTTCCCAGGGCAGCCGAGAGACATAGTCTCTCAAGCGTGTCCTGGGTCACCCTAAGGAGGAAGCTCATTTCAGCCGCTTGGATCCGGGACCTCGTTCTTTCGGTCATAACCCAGAGCTCATGACCATAGGTGAGTATTGGGGCGTAGATCATTCATTCATTCATTCATTTTCCAATCCGCTTTATCCCTTTCGGGGTCACGGGGTTGCCGGAGCCTACTCATGGGCGAAGGCAGGGTACACCCCTGGACTGGTCGCCAGTCTGTCGCAGGGGCCACAATCACACACCCATGCACACTCACATCCACACCTAGGGACAATTTAGAGCAACCAATTAACCTGTGAAGCATGTTTTTGGACGGTGGGAGGAAGCCGGAGTACCCGGAGAAAACCCACGCATGCACGGGGAGAACATGCAAACTCCACAGAAAGGTCCCCCAGCCAGGACTTGAACCGGGAACCTTCTTGCTGTGAGGCAGGAGCGCTAACCACTGCGCCACCGTGCAGCCCGGGGCGTAGATCGACCGGTAAATTAAGAGCCTTGCTTTCTGGCTTAGCTCTCTCTTCACCACGACGGACCGGTACAGCGACCGCATGACGGTGGACACAGCACCAATCCGCCTGTCGATCTCACGCTCCGATCTTCCCTCACTCATGAACAAGACCCCAAGATACTTAAACTCCTCCACTTGGGGAAGGAGCAGTCCACCCACCCAGAGAGGGCAAACCACATTTCTCCGGTCGAGAACCATGGCCTCTGACTTAGCGGTGCTGACCCTCATCCCAGCTGCTTCACACTTGGCTGCAAACCATTCCAATGCATGCTGGAGGTCCTGGCTTGATGAAGCCAACAGGACAACATCATCTGCAAAGAGCAGAGAGGAAATCCTGTGGTTCCCAAACCAGACCCCCCTCCGGACCCTGGCTGCACCTAGAAATTCTGTCCATAAAGACTATGAACAGAACCTGTGACAAAGGGCAGCCCTGCCGGAGTCCAACATGCACTAGGAACAGGTCTGACTTAGTGCCAGCTCTGCGGACCAAGCTCCTGCTCTGGTCATACAGAGACAGCCCTGAGTTAGGCTCCCCGGACCCCATACTTCCAAAGTACCCTCCACGGGACACCACGGGGCACACGGTCGAACGCCTTCTCCAAATCCACAAAACACATATGGACAAGATGAGCGAACTCCCACGAACCCTCCAGCACCCTAGACAGGGTGTAGAGCTGATCCACAGTTCCAGGACGGAAACCGCATTGCTGTTCTTCAATCTGAGGTTCGACTATTGGCCGGACTCTCCTCTCCAGTACCCTGGCTCAGACTTTCCCAGGCTGAGGAGTGTGATTCCCCGGTAGGTGGAACACACCCTCCGGTCCCCCTTCTTGAAAAGGGGAACCACCACCCCTGTCTGCCAGTCCAGTGGTACTGTTCCCGACTGCCACGCGGTGCTGCAGAGACGTGTTAACCAAGACTTGAGGTACTCAGGGCGGACCTCATCCACTCCCGGTGCCTTGCCACAGAGGAGCTTGTTAACTACCTCTGTGACTTCAGCTTGGGTAATGGACAGCCCCACCCCAAGGCTCTCAGCCTCAGCTTCCTCAAGAGAAGGTGTGTCAGCAGGATTGAGGAGATCCTCGAAGTATTCCTTCCACCGCCCGACAATGTCCCCAATCAAAGTCAGCAGCTCCTCACCTGCACTGAAAACGGTGCCTGCAGAAAACTGCTTCCCCCTCCTGAGGCGCCGGACGGTTTGCCAGAACGATAGTCCTTCTCCATGGCCTCACTGAACTCCTCCCAGGACCGAGTTTTTGCCTCTACTACAGCCTGAGCCGCGGCTCGCTTAGACTGCCGATACCTGTCAGCTGCCTCTGGAGTCCCACAAGTCAGCCAGACCGGAAAGGACTGCTTCTTCAGCTTGACGGCATCCCTTGCTTCCACCAACGCGTTCAGGGGTTGCCGCCATGACAGGGACCAGAGACTTTGCGACCACAGATCCGAACAGCAGCAGAGACAATGGAGGTGGAGAATATGGTCCATTCAGACTCAATGTTACCAGCCTCCCTTGGTACCTGTTTGAAGCTCTCCCGGATGTGGGAGTTAAAGACTTCCTAGACGGAGGGCTCAGCCAGACGTTCCCAGCAGACCCTCACAGTACTTTTTTGAGTCTGCCAAGTCTTTCTGACCTCCTTCCCCGCCAACGAATCCAACTCACCACCAGGTAGTGATCAGTGGACAGCTCTGCCCCTCTCTTTACCCGAGTGTCCAAGAATCACGGCCGAAGATCGCCTGAAACGACAACAAAGTCGATCATTGATCTCCTGCCGAGGGTGTCCTGATGCCACGTGTATTGATGGACACCATTGTGCTCAAACATGGTGTTTGTTATGGACAAACTATGACGAGCACCGAAGTCCAACAGCAAAACACAGCTCGGGTTCAGATCAGGGAAGCCGTTCCTACCAATCACACCCCTCCAGGTGCTACTGTCTTTGCCAACGTGGGCATTGAAGTCACCCAGGAGGACAATGGAGTCCCCCGTTGGGGCGCTTTCCAGTACCCCTCCGAGAGACACCAAAAAATCTGGGTACTCCAAACTGCTGTTCGGCCCATAAGCTGAAACCACAGTCAGAGACCTGTCCCCCACCCGAAGACGGAGGGACGCAACTCTCTCTTCCACCGGGGTGAACTCCAACACTTGGCAGCTAAGCTGGGGGCTCACGAGTAAGCCCACCCCAGCCCGCCGCCTCTCACCATGTGCAAGTCCAGAATGGTAGAGAGTACAACCCCTTTCAAGAGACTGAGTATCAGAGCCCAGACTGTGTGTAGAGGTGAGCCCAACTATATCTAGCCGGTACCTCTCAACCTCTTGCACAAGCTCAGGCTCCTTCCCTCTCAGAGAGGTGACGTTCCATGTCCCAAAAGCCAAGTTCCATGACTGTGGTTTAGGCCGCCGAGGCACTCGCCCTTGACTGTCACCCAAACCACATTGCACCAGTTCCTTCGGAGCTCTCCTGCAGGTAGTGGGCCCACTGATCCTACTAACTTTTTAAATTTTCTTTTTTTTTTGTTGTTACTGCCGCAACAGTTGCCTGCCAGTTAGCATACTTTAACTCCAAGTTAGCTTAGCCGTTTTGGTTTCTTTATCCCCTGATTATCAACTAATGTCAGCAGATTTGTTTTTATTTTACACTGAATGAGTCGAGTCATATGTCTGCTACGTCTTTCTTGGCTGTTTTCCACCACTTCTGGTTCTAAAACGACCCTCTGCTGCATTGTTTTAACGATCACCTGTTGTAGCCTGAAAACAATAAAATGCGGCTGGAGATCACTGTTTTTTTGTTTTTTTAAAAAATATATTTTATCCAATTTTCTACAGAGCTATGGCTATCAAGATAATTTTCTCATTATGGTATCAATCCTAATAACCCAATTTCACTCCTAGTCTTTCAGTCTGAGTGTTATTCTCTTTGTTGCCTCTCCTTGTTTGACCTTTGCCTGTCTATTGTCATCCAGCCTCGCTCCTTAAAGCTGAAACATAAAATTAAGAGAATCTTGAACATAAAATTTGATCAATAAAAAGAAATGATTTTATCAATGCGTCATAATACAAAATAAGAAGGAGGGAGCTCAGGTCAAGTCTATAAATAAATGTAGTCATACATTGACTGTGTACATCCAACTATTTTAAATGGGTGAACAATTACAACATTGATTTTCATTTGATTTAAGAATAAGCAAACGTGACCTAACAACAGTGTAACAAAAACAAACATTTTCTTGAAATGGAAAAACTAAGTGATGCTGTAATTAAATGAAATGTGCTGATCAAATGGAGGCTAAAATATACAATAAATAACAATGCATAGTGCATGTGTGTGAAAACAAATGGATCAAGCTAATATGTATTTTAACATACTTCCTGATTGAGAATGTGATGATAAATGCTCTCCGTTTGGAGGGCTGAATGTAGGGGAAGGGAGAAGTGGTGGGGTGATGGGAAGGGGGAAATTCAAAAGTGTGCAATGACTCCAGCTCTACCACATGTTTATCAAAAGATGAAAAAGAGAAGCTTTAAGTTCAAGGCCAAAGAAATCATATCTGCCCTCTGTCAGTATAGTCTGATACCATGCAGATTTGATGAAGAAAACTCCAGAGTTCAGAAAAATAAAAACACTGTTTGTAAACTCCAGGGAAGTTATTAAAGAACTTATTTGGCACATTGCTTTGAAACAGTAGGTACAATGCTAATCGTTTGATAGACCGGTATTTTCAGCCTTAGCAGAGCCACGCTACAAATATAGCTCATTATTCTGAGTTCGATAAAAGTTTAAAAACAAAACAAGGGAACTATTAAATTGTGACAGAAAATGAGTAATGTAATTAGTCTGGCAAAAAGAGGACTGCTGACTCCAGAGTACTTTTTTTTTCTTGTTGCTGTTAAAGAACAATTGGTTTTAATAAAAAAAAAAAAAAATGTCATGCCAACTTTGGCTAAAAGCATCACTTGTCTAACCAACCAACCAAAGCAATACAAAGTCCTGTCACAAAAAATAAATAACATAAAAGGAGTACAATAATAATTATTAAAAAAAAAAATACATGCAATAACAAAATAAATGATCAGGATGTAAACATCAACAACACTAAAAATGTTCTAGAAATTTTGGCAACACTTTCTAATAACTACCCAAACAAATCATTTTGAAACTGTTAGTTATTACATTAGAAATGACTTGTTAAATAACTGTTAATAGTTTGTCAAGGATTTAAAAATGTAGGGTTAGGGTCACGATTAGGGTTAGGGTCAGTTGGAAATGTTCCTCATTTACTTACAGTTAATTAATAAGGAACAGCTACAACTTAAAAAAAAAACATCCCAGTTACATGTATAAAATATTAACTAATTCTCAACAAGTCTTTAGTAAGTAATTTAGTAACAACTTCTATTACACCCTATATTACTAATTAATAAAGTGCATTTTGAAACAATTATTATACAGGTAACAGGTTATTTATAACTCGCTAACTTAGTTAGTTATGTACTGTCTATCTATAAAGTATATTTAAAAATACTTTAAAAAATTGCTAACTGTTATTTAACAAGTCATACAGTTTAATAATGACTTGTTAACTAATTATAATAGGTAGTTATAATAGTATATAGTAATATAATAGGTAGTTATTATAAAGTGTTACTAAAATTATTCATGAGGTTTAACAAATGTATCTGTATTCTACAAACAATAATGGAGACACTGTGACACTTGCATGCTTCATACATCAACCCGTTTTGTTAGCTTGTCCATTATGGTTAAAGCAAGTAGAGTCTGCACCTTACCTAAAGTTGCTTGCATCATAAATTAGAAAATGCATAAGTTTAGCCAGTTTTACCTTAGACAACATAAAGCTTTATTTAAATCCTTAAAAAAAAAAAATTACATAACACGTCATTGGACGAATATTGGTTCTTATTTACCTTGAGCAAAATCGTTTTACCACTTTTTCTAGTGGGATCACTTGCTCACCCTGACTGCATGTCACTGTGAATCATTGCTTTTTGTGTCATTTTCTGGAAAATGCGAGACAAACTGGAATCATTATAAGTTCAATCTTTCAAAAGTGGATCAAAGCCCTTTAGCCCTTTAATTTTCAAACTGTGTTACAATGACATAGACCTCTTGAAAAGAAACAAGAAAGTGGCATCAAATCCTCTTGAATAAAAATTATTCTATGTGGAAAAGACATGACTTCCTGTGTATTTTATCATTTTTTATGCTGCCTTAACCACTTTTATTTAAAAAAAAGTTTAATTACATCTGGCATTATTGTGTAGTTAGACAGTTTGGTTTAATACTCCACTCCGCCCTGCATGCATCACGCTTTGGGACCTTCCACCTGAATCCTTCATTAATCATCCACACTATCAGGGGTCATTATTAATAGCTGCACATGCAAAAGACTTTTTGTTAGAATAATAAAAAAGCTTTCAGTTCTACCACAAAGAATCCCCTTATCTGCCTTGCACTCTCATCTTAATCAAATGTTTAATTGCTAAAATGTTTGAATAATGATTCTTTTATTTAAAAATATATTCATTATAATCACAAAGATCAAGTAAATTCAGATCATGTTTATTTTGAAGCTGAACTTTTTAAAAGGAGTGTAAAGACCTGTCTGATAGTAATGGCTTTCAAGCTTTTCAAAACAGACACACCTTGGTTGAACTGGTACAGTTTAGTGAAATCCTGCTGATTAAAACAGCACAGCAAACAATGGCAGCTTTCAATGCCCATTTTTCTGTTGGAAATCATTAACTGAATGTTTCTTTTGCCTGTTCGGCCCCATAACAAAAGGAATTGGCGCTTTCAGTCCCTCCATTGTTGTCTACTAAAATGCAATAATTCATTAGAATTTTCTTTGCCAGGTCTTCATTGAAGTTTTGTCACTGTGTGATATTCTGTTCTTCGTCTTTTCAAACCAGTATATTTTTTCTTTAACTGATTTAAAGTGTTATAAAGTATCAATAACAGCAGCACTGATGCCCTCTGGCATCTTCTTCTACTGGCATCTTGATTTTGATTTGATTTGAAGTGGTTTATTTCAAACAATCAAAGCAAGAATGCATAAACAGTACAATCAACAAAGGATTAAATCCATACAAAGACATATCAAACACTGGACAATTGTAGATTGCTTGAAAGGGAGTGGAAGGAAGAGAAACGTATATAATCACACAACGTATTCACCTAACCATATACTTTACATATGTGATCAGTTTCCGGTTCATGTAATCAAAGCTTTATACATTAACAACACAGATTTCAGATCTTCAAAAATTCTTAAGCTTCAAGAAATAATGTGACAAGTTCATAATGATCATGATACTGAAGATAAGTTTATTTCAGAATTCATCATAGCTTATATTTATAAATAATATAAATATTTATAAAATAAAGCTTTATTTAAAATAAAAAAAATCAGATTTGAATCCATAGGAAAAAACATTTATAATAAAAATTATTATAAATCAAGTATAAAAGAATAAAAATATGTGTAGATTATTTTTCACTTGAAAAATCAATAGTTCTAGGTCACATTTTGGTAAACCAAGTGAAATGATAATCATTTTAACAATCATCAATGATTGATTCAGGAAGTTTATTGTTATGATTATGTGGTGATGCTGTTCAATGAAGGGGTCCGTATTCTGTTTATTGATCGTGGATTGTATTCCTTCTTTTGCTGCCTGATTAACAGCTATCTCTCTGGGTTTAAGAGAGTTTATGAAGTTTTTCTTCTGTGTTTTGTCTGCAGACATTGTTTGTCAGGGTCATTTTCCCTCTGCAGCTGCAGCAAGCATGTTGTCTGCAGGTCAGAACTTTGCTGGAAATCAGGGTCACAGAATGTTTCTCTGGTCTTCATGTTAGGTCTGAGTGATAAAATGATAGCTATCGATATCGCGATAGACTTTTATTTTATTTTATTTACTTTGGCAAGTAAGTAAGAGGGTTAGTCACCACATGGAGAGTAAATGTTTGTGTAGACTTAGTCTTGTGTATAAGCTGTTCTTCTGGTGAATGTATTTTGCCCTCTTCTCCTCTACCGCCTGCATATGAGGTAAACAAAACAAATGTGACACAAGGCATAAACCTCACCCCCGCAGTCACTTCACCTGTGCAGCGTTTGGTTTGACTGATGAAACAGCAGAATATGTGTAGATTTATAACAGGATTTAGACAGAACTGGAGGATAAAGCTGCTTCACTTAAAGCAACAACAGACAGATTCATAAATTATGTTGATTTGGAGACAGCGCTTTTATTAGACACTAATGCTATGATGCTAGCTTGTTAGCCGCTAATACTATGGTGCTAACTAGCTGTTTTGTGCGTCCTGTGTGATCACGGACCGGTTCAAAATTGGACAGTATTTGCACGGACCAGCCTTTAAGACGCAGCGGATGAATACAAGATGAATTCCTAGGACATTCATAAAAACGTTATTTTCTAAATAATAACAGAATTGAATCCTCTGTTTTAGCAGAGTCTGTGTAGCATAACAGAGTCTGTGTTACACTGAAAACTGTAACCTGTCAGATGTTGTGCTCAATCCTCCCGTCTCCCTAAAGCACAGCTTTAATTTCAATAATGATATACAATATAAAATTCAGAAAATTTCAAAACAGTAAAACGCCCAAGATATTTCTGTGTAAAAAAGTGTTAGAATTTGGCTGATAAAATAAATGTTTGGCTGATAGATTTTTTTTTTATGTCAACTTGGCCAGTGTTGCAAAAATAAAATTTTGGCCCCTGCATGGAAGTATTTTAGCTATCTAAAATCCAGCAAAAAACAGAGTAACGTGAACTGCAAATTGTGCAGAAGGCATAAACTGGAAATCCCACCAACCTTTTTTATCACCTGAAGCAGTGCCACCGAGCATGCTCAATCTCAGACTGAAATAAACCAGAATTCTCCAGCAAACACAACACAGTTAAGACCTTCACTGCAGCAACAGTCCAAACTACCAGAAGAAATTCACAGAATTTGTTTTTAGTTCCTAGCTGAGTCACAGGAGGTTGCCAAAAATGTTTGTCAATTTAATGTTTGCTCTGTAAAACTTGAAAACATTAGAATTTATTTGTAGAATTAATGTTTTGTTTTTAAATTGAACTGATCAATAAGTTTAGTGTTCTGTTTTATTTATGTTCTTTTTAATTTTGCTAATTTTAATTCTACTTGAATTTTCAGTTTAGTTTGTAATATTTATGCTTTTTTTGTTTTCTGGGGATAAAACAGTTACATCATGTTTCTTCAGTGCATCTGTTATGTTTAAAGTATGATAGGAAATAAATATTTCAATCTAAACAAACTGCTGATGATTACACATTTCTCTAATGAGCCACAAATCGTTTAAATTTGACAGAAATAGTTATTTGGTTTATATTGTGATTTATATCGTTATCCCCTGACATGAAAAAAAAACAACATTGTGAAATAAAAAATTCACCATCGCTTCACTAGCCCTACTTCATGTCAACATTTTCTGCAGTCAACATTTTCAAAATACAGAGTACTGTCTTAGTCCTGCGTATGATCACAGTTTTGCCTCGCCATTTAGCCACTGGCTAATCAAGGAGTCACTATATGGCTTGACCACCACAGTTTTTAGGGGTAAATTGTTAAAAAAAAAAACAATAAAATATATGCAAAGTGATCATACACTTGGAACTGACAAAATGATCAAAAAGATACACTTTAAAAGCTGATTTCTTTTTTTTTTTATATTAGAATTTTGTGCTTTTTTTTTTACAACAAGCCTCAAACAGACACAATGAAGACACAATGAATGAGGTAAGTTACCAAGCCCAAGCAACAATCTGCCTATCGATCTCAGTGATTTTTTTAGGTGATACAAAAACAATTATTAATTTTTAACTCTCGCATTCACACATTGCTACACAAATTTACACGACCATTTTTTGGCTCTGTATACAAAATGCACATTCGTTGATTGCGCATTGAGAGGTAAACCATGTTGAACTTTGGCCAGTCAGGGACGAGGATTTGATAGTGACATACTTTGGGGATGGCGTGTCTTTTTATGGAAATGTCAACCATTTGAAAATTGATCATAGAGGAGAAATGAATAATTAATAATAATTTATTTTCCCAAGCTTTGACCATCCCATGAACCACTGTTCAGTCCATCATCCACAAATGGAAAGAGTATGACACAACTGCAAACCAACCTAGACATGGTCGTCCAGCTAAACTAACAGTACGAACAAGGAGAGCACTGATCAGAGATGCAGCGAGGAGGCCCATGGTGACTCTGGATGAACTGCAGAGATCTACAGCTCAGGAGGAGGAATCTGTCTATAGGACAACCATCAGTCGTGCACTGCACACATCTGGACTTTATGGAAGAGTGGCAAGAAGAAAACCATTGTTAAAAGAAAACAACAAGAAGTCCTGTTTGCAGTTTTCCATAAACCCAACAAATGTGTGGAAGAAGGAGCTCTGGTCAGATGAGACCAAAATGAAACTTTCTGTCCTAAATGCAAAGCGCTATGTGTGGCAGAAATCTAACACTGCACATCACTCTGAACACACCATACCCACTGTCAAACATGGTGGTAGCAGCACCATGCTCTGGGACTGCTTCTCTTCAGCAGGAACAGGGAATCTGGTTAGAGTTGATGGGAAGATGGATGGAGCCAAATCCAGAGCAATACTGGAGGAAAACCTGTTAAAGTCTGAACAACACTTGAAACTGGAGTTGAGATTCACCTTCCAACAGGACAACCACCCTAAACATAAAGCCAAAGCTACAATGGAATGGCTTCAAATGAAACATATTCATGTGTTGGAATGGTCCAGTCAAAGTCCAGACCTAAATTCAATCCAGAATCTGTGGAAAGATCTGAAAACTGCTGTTCACAAATGCTCTCCATCTGATCTGACTCAGCTTGAATTGTTTTGCAAAGAAGAATGGACAAAGATTTCAGTCTCTAGATGTGCAAAGCTGGTACAGACAAACTCCAAAAGACTTGCAGCTGTAAAAGGGGGGGCTGAATACTTTTACACACTGCACTTTTCTGTGTTTGATTTGTAAATAAAACTTGAACTCTTGCATAATTTTCTTTCCACTTCACAATTGTGTGCCACTTTATGTTGGTGTTTCACATAATATGATTATATACATAATATAATATATTTATAAAAAGTTCACTTTTCATGGGTAAAATTAGGAAACTAGGGGAAGGCCCAGAATAGAGGTAGGACTGCAATGATAAGACTGTGCAGAGATACTCAGTTTACAGTGCCAAAGCCAGATTTTATCAGCAAATAATTGTTGTCCAAATGGAACCTTCCATTTTCTGCAGGGTATCTCTCTGGAGCAATCAGTGGTTTAAATGGCAGAAATGATACACATAATGAAAATAATGGTTCATTTTATTCGCAGTAAGCACTTTTCTGTAAAAGGTTGCCATTTTCTTCCCTTCCTGTGGGTGTTGTCTAAATCCCTTGACCCATTGCATTTTCTGTGGCTGTGTTCAGGTTTCCAGAGCAACCTCCCTAACTGCTTTTACCTAATGTATGATTTTGCTGCCATGTTCAGACTAGAAAAATATTTCTTCAGGGATGAATAAATGATCTACCTATACATGACCACATAAAAGAAAAATATTCAAAACAATAAAAGGAGTTTAAAAAGCATTTTATCTCTTATAAAAATGTATTTCTCACTTTTATAAAAGCTTTTTCTGTCTGTCTGTCCATCCACCTGCTCTATAAAAGTTAAACACGACACATTAAGTAATTTTCAGGATATGGGTAATATTTGCTTGGCTCGTCCTTTTGTACTGTACAGATCTTCGATGGCTTTAAGCCGTGAGAACTGTCTCCCATGTGTCGTCTGGGGGGTCCGACTCATGACCGTTAGTTTACATTATCTCCGTTGCGTTTCCAGTTTGTCCCTCCTCACCCTGGTTTCCAGAGAAGTGGTTTGTCTTGCAAAATTAAACTTTTGTCGTCCATGGTGAAAATGGACGCTGATGTTATCCACAGTGTTGATGTGCATTCTCGCATAGGCACCTCACATTAAATTTAAAATACAATTGTAATAATTTTTAGATTGAAAGAATAACAGACATTTTTTTTTTTTAACTCGGACCTGTTTCCCATTTCTCCTGCTTTTTGTTTCAAAACTGACTAACTAGAGATCGAATTTCTGCATTAAGCTTGCTTTGCGGAGGGACAGACATTATGGAGGGACCAGTACAAATTAGGCATAAGGGTTACAAAACAGTTTGACTGACCTGTAGTGCATTGTTAAGAAAACATTTGCCAGACTGAGAGTGCAGCTGTTGGTTCATTGCAGTTTTCTTTTCAGGGTGGTAGGAGAGTCTAAAAAGCATTTTCCTAAATTGCTGTGCCTGAGGAGCAATTTAAAAAAAAATAGTTTTATTAATGGTTTGAAGATGGTAATATGAATGATTTTTTCTATCTTCTATGCCTCATTCATATTGTGTTTGTGATCAAACAAATGTAGGAACATATTTCTCTGATGACTTGTTAAACTTGAGCAGTCAAATCACTTTCACACGGAGTGGCTCCTGTTATGTGAACTAAACCATGAGATAAAACTGTGCTTTCATGTCACCTTTACACAATACAGCAATGCTTAATTACATGTTCAAGATTCATATTTTTTCCAGGAGAAAAAAAATATTGTTTTTTGAGGCCAGTTTAAGTTTTGCCAAGTGTCAGGAGTCAGAGCTCTGTCTCCTACTCTGGTCTCCCTTGAGCCATCTCCAGAGCACACTACATGTCCCAGCAACCCCAGCGCACACTCCCCAGATGCCACTCAGCTGACACTCATTGACAATCACCCACATGATACTTAAGCACTGAACAGGGCCTCACTCAGTATGAAGTATTGTTTTGTGCCACCCTGTCTGCATTATCAAGCATTTCTATCTGGAGCTGATCTTCTTTCTGACCCGACTTATTCTCTGATTGACTGTCGCCTGGACTCTGGTATCTCCAGTCTCTTCTTGAATGATCCCATGCTTGGGATTGACCTCTGCCTGTCTGACTCTGATTTAGCTTTGTGGACTTTTAGCTGTGCTTGGTTTCTGTCTGAACTAATAAACGTGCTGCAAGTGGAACCAGCCATCTGCCTGTTGGTAACACCATGGCTCTAATGCGAGACTGTACAGCTGCAAAGTGCAACTCTCAAGAATCAGTTCACAGAGAAGCCCCAACAGTGAACTCTTCCTATTCTACAATTCAGTCTTACATCCTACATATTTTATACATAGTATTACACCATTAAGAACAAAATGTTCTTTGCATTTTCTTGAGTTTGTTGCAAACTGTGCTTGTTCACTAAAGCAAGTCATTAACATTTCAATGGAAATACTTCCCTTTCCCCCTTTTGGACAATGAGGTGAGATGGAATTTATTAGGAGACAGAAGATGTCTTGTTAGATTTTTCACAAACTTTGAAATGTCTAATATTTTAGATTTTACTATCAAAAAATGTAAAATTCTTCAGAGCTGAAAGAATATGTGGTTCTACTGAGCTGTGACTGCTGGTCAGCCCGGCTATATTACTAAAAAGAAATCTTGGAATATTTCCATTCTCTGATATTAAAGTTGAATAGTATTGTGTTCTGGCTTTACGCAGATATTTTTTTCTAATTCAAGAGGCTATATTTCTTACAGCTCTGAGCTGGAGTGGCACCGTTTTCTGTCTAACTTACAGGTTGCTTGCTTAAGGGAACATGTTTCAGCGTTAAACCACAGTGATACTTTTGTCTTATAAGCCTAGGCTTATAAAAGGACAACAACATCAAGTGTTTTTCTGAGGGCCTGCATGGTATCATTAACAAACTGATCGTTTTTACTGGGACTGAAACTATAGGAGCTGGTCTCAGAGTAAGTGCTCAGCATGCCACTAAGTAATGGTTGAACTGTGAGTTTAAATTCAGACACAGAACGTTCAGATACTGTAATATTCTTCTGAGCTGTTTTTATTTATTTATTTATTTATTTGAGCAGTAGAAAAAACTAAAGGTGATTAGAAAGTGATCTGAGAGCATGGAGTTATGAGGGAGCACACTCAGCTGACTGATCTCTATACTACGAGTTAGAGCAAGGTCCAGGGTGTGCTTGTGACAGTGTGTGGCAAGAAAGCTTAACACTGGCAGCCACCAAGGGACTTCCTTACCACTAAAGAAGCAGTAACTGCTGACTCAACATAAAATATAGTGAGATGATCACTGACAAACGTAGTTGCTTATTGCTCCTGTAGGTCAAAATGGCTTCTTCAATTAAATCTGCCACTAATGGCTCTGACTTTGGACATGTTACACACTGTTCAAACCCCCTAATGAGTCACTAATGATGCTGACTCAAATGAAGATAAAGTATCAGGAGTTCAACAAACACAAGTATTATGTGTTCGTTGGTAACAAAACCCAAGTATTCTGTTCCTTTAAACTTACTTCACTGCAGTGAAAAGCTCCATGAGAGGTGGCAAAAAGATGCTGAAACATTATGTCAGCTCTCTTGGGGCAAATTTTCTCCCACAAATGCTTTTGGGATTCGACTTCTTAAGACAGTATGGTAAATATACAGAGTAAAATATGTGGTCACATGCAACAAAAAAAGCATCATATTTAGCTGTTTACCATTTACACTAGAACTGATGAGGCAACCATTTTGACTCCTTTCAAAAATCAGAACTTGGTTATAACGAACTTTTATTCTAACTTGTTTTTATCATTAAAAATTTCTAAACACAAACACATCTGAGAATTACTATTTGAATGACCAAAGCAGCCAAACTGACTCCATGCTTTTTAAAGATGGTGTCATATTTTTCCTGTTTGTGACATTTTCTGATCTATCTCCTGCTCTATTGTCTCTGGGGTTTTTATGCTCTCCTAAGCTAAACTCTATTTATAGAGTCATTCTAAACTCAGGAGAGACAAAAATGACAAGTAGAAAAGATTTAGGAGGTTAACTGAATTTGTAAAGTCCTGATAAGATGAATATTCCATGAAATAAAACTAGTCAGGCTATGGGGTTTTGGTAATAATGGAACCCTCAATTATTTATCAATTTTTGTCAATGATCTGTTTTTCCTGATCTCCCAAACACAGATCTTTTAAAATAATCCAAATAATACACAAATAACATCAGAGCAGTCAAAATGGCTGCAATGATCATTATAGTGTTTGTTGAATTCCAGTAGATGAGTTTTAAAACAGACTTTATACTCTCCTGTTGCAAATCAATTTCTTCCTGCACATTGAGATAGTTTCACACACAGTCCTTTCTGCCACCACTTATTCTCACCTTTCCCATACTGACATGCACCATGCTGTCAACCCCAGAATGTCATCACATCTGGAAATATGTGTAGTCACATGTGTGGGCAGGCTGTAAGATTTAAAGGTTTCTCCATCAGACATGAACGATCCAAGTCTCATGTACAACACATCCCCGCTGAAGGTCATCCGAGAATGGAAAAAATTATGATCACACCAACAGAATACTCTCTCTACGTCAAAAAGTCCAATAGCTGACAGATAAGCATTCACCTGCTGAAACATGGACTGGAGGTGTGTGCAGTTTTAGACAGTGCTGCAGCTAATAGTGCGTCTACTTTTGCGTCATTACAATTCCATTTGGCCGAATGAGCGTGCCCCATTGAGAAACACCCGTTGGTTCTGACCTTAGTGACACTCCTGTTCTTTAGTAAAGGCCCATGTCCCAGTGCAAATCAACAACAATCAGGTTGTAGTATTTTTAAATGTGAGACAGACACTTTAGGGTAAAATGTTAAACGTGGTGTAGGACCTACAATACATGCAACTGGGCTAATGATGGTAACATAAACTTTAATACATAAACTCAAAGCCTGATGAAGCCACCAACAACACTCAAATAGACTAAGAAGGATTAACTTAAATGAGGACAACTGTGTATAGGTAACAACTAACCAGTGATGATTGGGACAGGGGGAACAACTGAAAACAGAAAAGGAACCAAGAAAAAATAACTAAAAAACAAACCACACTAAAGGGTATAATCCTCACATTAAGAGTGTTTTTTTTCTGTTTATTGAAGAAAGTTGTGCCCCCTTTTGAGTATGAATACTACTGTCAATAATTAACTCATTTGTTACATTGTTATGTTTGTTTTGTTTTCAATGTTTTCAATATGTTATGTTTTTATACTTCCAATATTAAACTTTAGTTGAACGTGGTAAAAATGGAAGCCAGTGTTATCTGGGCTGTCAACTTGATCTTAATTTGATCGGCCTATTAACATGTGTGGGCATGTCACCTTAAATATAAGAAAAAAACAAAACATAGTTCTATTTTGAAAGTACAACTGAAGTTTATTTTGAAACCTGGACCAGTTTGCTGCTTTTCCAACTTTTTGGAGCCAAATTGATTGGGGGACACTATGGGCAGGACACCAGTCTGTTGCAGGGGTACACAATCACAATCACACCGAGGGGCAATTTAGAATTCTCAATCATCCTATGAAGCATTTTTTGGACTATGGGGAGAAGCTGTAGAAAACCCACGCATGCACGGGAAGAACATGCAAACTCTAGTCTGAAAGGTCCCAGCTGGGACTTGTTGCAAGGTGAAAGCATCCTAAAATATCATAAATCAAATAGAAATCTGGGTCAGGTGGTACATCAACTTGCTATTTCTACATTTAAATGATTGTGTTGAAAGGTGTTTACATCTGATGTCAACATCTTAATTTTCCAAAAGTGTTTAATGTTTTTCCAGGACAAGTTCAGGCTATGTAGAAGGCTATGAGACTTTTATTTTGGTGACTGCCAGTCAAAAACAGCTTCAAACAAAGAAAAAACACCAAGGTCAAATTTCGACTGGAAAAAGCACTGCCTGTTTATTCCCCTTGTATCATTTTTAGGTATAAACAAGTGACAAAATGGGTTAACCAGACAGGTAGCATAATGTTATCATGTGTATATTCATGTTTTAATCCTTTCACAGATGTTTTTGTCTTTCAATCTGAAGCCTGATCCAAGACACAGCAGCGCGCTGTCATTCCTATCATAATAATGTTTGCTGTGAGAAACATACCACTCTTTGCAATCTGGCAAGCGTGTTTACTTCAGCTTGAAGAAAGTTGACAGAAAAAGTAGGTCAAGCTTGGCACAGGTGTTACTATATTTGTCAAGCCAACAGACTTGCAAGGACAATCACCCATCATTTTCAGAGAGGAGACATTCTGTGTGACCTGATAATTGCCCCACAGTGACAGATTTTGTGGACCATTCACAATCTCAAGCAGTCATTCCCCTTTAATCCAAAACTTATTCTTTTCTCGCAGCAGGCTCAACTTCATTCATTCATTTTCCAATCCGCTTTATCCCTTTCGGGGTCACGGGGTTGCTGGAGCCTAACCCGGCTACTCATGGGCGAAGGCAGGGTACATCCCTGGACTGGTCGCCAGTCTGTCGCAGGGGCCACAATCACACACCCATGCACACTCACATTCACACCTAGGGACAATTTCGAGTAACCAATTAACCATGTCTTTGGACAGTGGGAGGAAGCCGGAGTACCCGGAGAAAACCCACGCATGCACGGGGAGAACATGCAAACTCCACACAGAAAGGTCCCCCAGCCAGGACTTGAACCGGGAACCTTCTTGCTGTGAGGCAGGAGCGCTAACCACTGCGCCACCGTGCAGCCGCAGGCTCAACTTGAAAAAAGAAATGTCGACACTTCCTTTCTTCTTTTTTATGGTACCTCTTTTAGATGCTAGTTAAGGTTTTCGTGAAGTGAAACTCAAAATTGCAGCAAACAAACACAAACGCTCTAATATTTCCACCATTCTGCTTCTTATTAATGCTGAACACTAGTTTTCTACATCACACTGCATTCTAGTTTGAACAGACAACCCCTTTATTGTGCCTAGAGTGCAGAAGGTCATGCCTAAGCTCTTCACACACATTGCTAAAATGAGTGTGTATGGTTGCTTGTCTCAGTGCAGGCCCCCTGATGGTCCATCAACCCATCCAGTGCTCTCACCCAAGGACTCCCTGATAAACATCAGCAGACCCTTGTGACCCTGAGGTCACAACGCTGCAGAAAAAGAGTCAATAAAACCTGGCGATGTGTCCAGGGTGTATACTTTCTTTGCCCAACAGTGGCCTGAACAGACTCTGGAAACACCATGACCCCATAAGGGATTAAAAGGGATAAAAAATAGATAGATGGACGTAGACCTGGGGGTTGGGTAGCTACCGTATTCTAGCTAACCAACTCCCACGTTCCATTCTAAACTTGAAGGCAACCTGCAGTTCCAAATGTTGCTATTCCTCAAATGAACACTAGAAACTGGTTTTAAAGGGAAGTAAATTCCCATTTATGCACATTTTGAAAAGTCCAACTTTACACCAAAACGCAACTTTTGTATAATCTTGTTTTATTGTTTTCTTTTTTTGTGATGTGACATTAGATTATTGAGGGATCAGGGCGTGTGCTAAGTAGGGGACTGGACGTTTCCCCAATACGCATACTGGGACTTTCTTCATTTAGGGGAGGAGCTGAAAATGATGATGTTTGAAGCTTTAATGCCCAACTGTACCGCGTAACTGATTCAGGACGTGGTTTCGTTTTTGGTGCAAGTTTTGAAAGCGATATAAATCCATTTGGCACCATTTCAAATGTGGGTGTTTTGAAGGAGTGTTTGGAGACAGTTTGGATAAAGGTAGAGATATTTACTGTCTCGATCTGGATTGGCGCTAGTGGTGTTCCCGTGGCCATAAGCTTATTCCTGGCAAAATTTGATTTCCAATATACCGCTTCCTCACAGCAGACCTAAGTCATACATTTCTTTCCTAATTACAGTCTGTTTTCATGCTTGCATTTATTTGTGAGAGCATAGTGCTTTCCAAACTGGCTCAAAGAGGAGATGCTGCAAGGAGTCCTCACAGGTGAGCAGCAGAGCAGAGATCCACCCCGTGCGCTGATGTGTCTGTTATGAATGAAACGACTCTAAAGCTGATCTTTGGTGTGAGCAAGAGGAGCCCGCTCCTTCCTGGGATCAGTTCAACCTGTCCTACTTTCCTTTTTCTTTCTAAACTGCACGTGACCATAGGAGTGGTCATAGGAGTTTGTACTCAATGCGCTCAAGGATAGGTGTGTGTGTGTGTGTGTGTGTGTGTGTGTGCGGTGGGGGGGTGCATAGTAGCAAAGTTCGGTAGACCTGCAGCAGCGCAGAACTGTGCACAAAGAACAGACGTAATGGACATAAATATAGCTTGAAACTAACAACTCACAAATCTTTAAAAATTGAGCACGTATCACCGGATTCACACACACACACAAAACTGCATTTACGCACAAACCAGATTTGAGACTCTTCATGTCTCTAGATTCATGTGCAAATGATGCTAGAATGCTGAGTCATCAGGGTTTTCCTATCAGTGCTTTGAACTCAGATTGTGAATAATATCTGGTGAAAACGTGACATTTTCCCACTTTCTTAAACAAATATGCCCAATAATTCTATAAATAAGATAAACACTCAACACTAAAGTGTCTCTATCATCGCTCCCTCGTGGCTGTGCTTTCACTGCTAGTGCATTTGCAGCAGGGCTCTGCCACGAGCGCTGGCTCCCAGTCGCAGCGACGCTGGGTGCTGGGTCCTCTTTGACACCCAGGGGGCTTAGTGGGTCGATCGCCCGCTTCGCTCCCTGGGTACAAAGGGGGGCCTTGTGCTCCCTGGTCGCCCTGTGCTTTAGCCGTATAGGGGGCGGGGTGCTCTGGTAAAATTAAAAAAAAAAAGGTGTTAAGTATTTTAAAGATGGCAACACTGTGTGAATAGACCCTTTGCTTTTGACTCCATAGGGGAACAAAAGCTCATTGTGAGAGCAGATTGTCAGTCAAATCGGATTCACCCTCTGTGATGGACACCACGGACACTGTGGAGTCCTTCTGCTTTCTGGGAGCTATCATCTCCCAGGACCTCAAGTGGGAGCCGAACATCAGCGCCCTCATCAAGAAAGCACAGCAGAAGATGTTCTTCCTGAGTCTGACAAAGACAATGTTGGTGCACTTCTACACAGCCATCATTGAGTCCATCCTCACCTCCTCCATAACCGTCTGGTAAGCTGCTGCCACCGCCAAGGACATGGGCAGGCTGCAGCGGGTCAGTTGGTCAGCAGAGATGATTGGCCGCAATCTCCCATCTCTTCAGGACCAGTACACCCCCAGGACCCTGCATCATTTCCCTCTGACAGGAGGATGTGGTCCATCAGGACCAGAACCTCACTCCATAAGTACAGTTTTTTTCCGTCTGCTGTCAGCTTTGTGAATAAGAGTAAGCAAACTCTTTTGGAGGACCCCCCCCCCCCCCCCCCGCTGGCAGTAACAGAGCTGACATTTCTTCGGTGTTTAAACAGGCTTGTAACATTTGGCTATTTTCGTAAATAGTTGATTTTTTTGTAAATAAATACCACATTACTTTTATTCCTGTGGTCCGTGCAAGAGTTTTGAGTCATTAGGCCATTTTGTTTGTTTTTCTTTCCTTGACGTTCTTTGACAATCCCCTAGACTTTGGTGTACAACGCAGCGATGTGTGAAGATATAAAGTAACTTCTGTTCAGCAGTAACACAAATAAATCCGGTTGTTTCTTGTGTCTCTTGACCAGTTCTCTGTCAGGTGC
Source organism: Adrianichthys oophorus (assembly GCA_036245035.1). NCBI lineage: Eukaryota > Metazoa > Chordata > Actinopteri > Beloniformes > Adrianichthyidae > Adrianichthys > Adrianichthys oophorus. The sequence goes on from BSAI01000104.1 coordinate 915,104, forward strand.
TGCCCTTGCTAAATCTCTCCTTTCATGTTTATTTTGGCTGCGGTCCTGATTATAAGGTGTAGGTGTTGCAACTGACAGGCTTTTATTTTCTTTAGTTTTCTGCTTTACAGAATACTAGTGTCAAAAAATGCTCTAATTTTGGGGCCAAGAACACAAAGCCCTTTTCATACCAGATGAAAGCAGTCAGACGCGGGTAAAGACTCAGACTGAAATAAAACCTTCACTCCTGAAGCAGAGATGCTGCATCCACCTTACTAGAAGAACTGCAAATTTGGGTATCACATGCAAGAATTTACAACTGTTGTGATAGGCGATGACGGCTTTTTAACAGACACAGCAGGACACTCCTGCATCATTGTTCCTCCTCCTGCTGCAGTACTCAGACTCTCATTCTTCACATACTCAACATGGGTTGATTTCACAAAGCATAATGTACAGTTTTTAGGTCAGTGTGTGTTTTAATTGAAATAAAAATCAATAATTTTCTGATAGTGTTTTTACCGTCGGGAGTCTTTTGAACGTTTTGAGAACCAAAGTGTGAATGTTCCAAACAAGTTAGTGAAAAGGCTTTACGGAATTCTTTGCCACCCTGATTCTGATGGTTAATTTGATATTTTCTCCCCAGCATTCTTTTACATTGAAAAAATAGGATAAGTTGAATCAATTCTTGTGCCATAATATGTACTTAAATAATGTTTATTACTTATTTAAAAATGATTTAGGAGTATTCTGTCATTCATTCAAAGTAGGAAAGAAACTTTTTTTTTTAATTAAAAAAATTACCTAAAAAAATAGAACACACACACACACATTACATTTTAGTCATTTGTAAATTAAAGGCTGGAGAACTGTTAAAAAAAAAAAACTGTAAAAGCAACACTTTACTGGGTCAAAGCTAACTTTTTTCAAGTCTTAAGCTATGTTCTCAGCTGGCATATGATGCACATTTAAAATGCAGGTTTAGCAGATGGTGATCGCACTGGTCTATCACCGTCCTATACCAGGACATGTCCGTCAACTGCAGTTTGAAGAGGCTTGGTGCGAAATGTCGATGCAGTAAATGTCAGGAATCTTGCTCCAGGCTTTTTTCACAGCTGTAAAGATACCTCTGCCATGCAAAATCAACTTTTGGAGCTTTTAAGTGTCTTATGATGTTCATTCCTCACTTTAAAAACAACCCCAAAGCAGGATTTTGATCCATTCAAGCATTTCTGCGTCTTCCCTAAAAATCCCTGTGCTCGGCCCCCTGGGTGCAGCACAGTCATGCAGGGAGCACAAGGAGGAGCCTCAGAGATGGAGGCGTCCTTCCTCAGGGTAGGAAAAAAGTTCACAAAAATAATGTCATAAAAAAAGTGTTCTTTCATGTGCAAAGGTAATACATGATCATGTATGTGGATATCATTTACTCTTAAAGGCTTAAGAAAAGCATGGTATAGGTCCTTTTAAAAGGGATGCTACCCATAAGTCTCTACCAAATCCATGTTCATGATTGGTCATAGTTCAACCTGGGCTAACTTTTAAAGCGTGCTCATTGGACGCTCAATTAATCTTTTGAGGAATTTGAGGGGAAAAAAAATCTGTTATGAAATAATGAAAAATGTGTTAAATAAAGTGAGTAAACCTTGTACATCTTTCTTGTCTTTATTGTAAAAATCATACAATTTAAAAAATTGTTATTTACAGGTTTCAGAAGCTGCTAATGTCCCTTAATTGGCCTCTGATTTGTTTAAACCTATGTGATTTCCATAATGCTGTAAAACATAAAAGCCTAATTGTTTTTCTAATGTCAAGTGAAGAGCTTTGAGGGCAACTAACAAAACACCAACGGTACTTGTGCTCATTTGTCATTTCATTTCTTGTTACTAATAGTAACCAGCATTGTTGTTAGTGTGTTGTTCATAAGTGATCAACCCATGGCTATACTTTGTCCTAACGAATGAAAATTCTCCAATGAAAATGCTTTTTTAACATGTTCTTGTTGCATTTTTCTCATGATGAAAATAAAAATAATTAATTTATTTTAGGCTAAAACCTGCATAATCATAATTGAAAGACCCTTGCGAACGATTTTACAACAGAAAAAAAATATTTGGAGCGGAATTTTAAACAGTGGAGCGTTTGTACTAAAAGAACAACCTCTTCCAGATAAACCGTCATCTCTGAATGCAATTCCTTTCATTGCACCACCATAAAACTGTCAGTAAAAACACTATCGCATTTTATATTAAAATCTCAGAGAAAAAATTATTAAAAATCTCCAAACCAACAAAAAACTGTTGCATTTTTTTGTTCTTTTTGCATTTAGATTTCAGCACATTTAAAACCTAGTTTGAGTTAGCCTCAGTCCTGTCAGAGCATTCATGTCACCTTATGTTTCTGTAGAATGATTTGCAACCAAAGTATTTGGATCATTTTACAAACAAACTGTAACTGGTTTCAAATGAAAGCCTCAGATTGAGGAAAAAAAAAAACAAATTATTGGAGAGCTGTCTTTAAAAAAAATTGTATAAGAAACCGAGAATGACAGAAGGTAAGAAGCCAAGACAAAAACCAAACAAACCTCAAACTAAGTTTTATAATCAGGTATAACCAAAACAAAGAAAAGATCAAATCAAGAGGAAAGAGAGCGAAAACAGAAACCAAAATGAATCGTGCTTTGCATCTTTACATGCATTCCAATGTTCTGAGCTCATCCTGAAAAAGGCTCACATGTGAATAGTTTGCACTTGACATCATAGACAGGACAACAATGAATTATATGGAAATGTTTCATATACTTAAATAAAAACACTGATACAAATCTTTGTTTATTCCTGATGAAGTGATGGATGTTGTATGTAACACACATGATGGAAGAGCAGAAACAAAAAGACTGATTGACTGGAGACCTGATGTCGCTTCTGATCATGCAAAGAAAAAATAGAGTCTAGAAATTGTGCACAAAGACTGCTGTGCTGCTCTGTGCACACGTCTATACAGCAGAGCTGAGTCAGCAATAGTGTTCATCACTGACTGGTTTTATTAAATATGTAAATATTTAATGACTGTTTTTCTCAGTTTTCATAAGGATTAAAGTTAAGGCACTTAGTTCACTTTCCAGACTAAGAAATGTTTGAAATAAAGCATGTATGGTATAAAGAAGTTGTGTTTTTTTCTGTTTATAATGCAAAAAACACATTTGTGTGGCGTTTTTTGAATGATGGAGGACATATCTAAAAAATGAAATAAAAATTCCATTCCAGAGTATTTCTTTACTCAAATCATTTTAAGTCAGTTCAATGTTTGAAAAAAAGCTGATTTGGGACAGAAAATAGACCGGGCGGGCCACAACCTCTGTGCCCCGAACACCCAGCAACAGGGAAGGAAAGAGGGGGCGGGGTTGTTTCATGCCAACAGTCCCGCCCACAACTCAGAAGTGAATTTCCAATGACCTGCTGCCACTTTGCAGAAACTGTCATAGAAATCAAATTTTTAAAAAAATAAATATTTTATTTTAAAACTTTACAACACATCAAAAGATAACCGGAGTGGGTCTTAAACAATTTATTAAACATTTGAAACATCAAAAATCACTAGGGCACAGGACTATTGACCTCATATATTGAGGGTGTTGGGAGTCTTTGACTCACTTTGTAATGTGAACTCTGATAAGTTTATAGCATGGACAACAGAACTTCATATAATTAAAATGTTTCATTGGCTTTACAATGCAAGGGTGAGCCATCTAAACTTGACCTTTCTCCATTGACAGGAGGGAGTAACTACTGCTGCTGATCACCTGGATCAGGTGTGTTTGACCAATAAGGAGCTTCAATGGCAGGTTGTTGGTTGGAAAACATGTAGGACACCGACCTTCGAGGCCTAGACTCTGACACAACTGGTCTAATGTGGCTAATGCACAAGGAAAACCCTATAAACGGTCTGCACTGAAGGCATGTCACTTCTCGCTGACTTCTATTGGCATCTTTTGGATGCCCAAATGGAAGTCAAAGGCCCAACCCGAATTCTTCTCTTCGCCCTACCACTTCTGCCTACCACTCCATTTGTAGGCGCATTTGTAATGAAAGTGGTGTCTGAAAATAGTTTTTTTTAGGGTTACCCTTGAGGCAGAGGGACACAGAACCCTCAGTAACGGGGGAGTTCTGCGTCGCGCTATGCCGTGGAGGAGAAGCGCTTTTCTTCACGTGGGTGCGCTCTAAAGCACAGAAGTTTACATTTAAATGTAAGTAATAACTTTCTGTCTTAGCATTACCTTTTTGAATGGATAAAACTGTTATGTATATTCAAGCGCTGGGAGCTCCGAGCTAACAAAGCTAACCGGCGACTATTGATGACATCACCGAGTGGTAGTGACGTCTGAATTGGGAGACACTATTTTTCCATAACTCTCTGTTTGGAGGGCTGAATGTAGGGGAAGGGAGGGTGAAGGGAAGAATTCGGATTGGGCGAAACTCTCCTGCTGCTCTATTCATACTGAGGGAATATTCAGTTTAAATTGCTGATGGGAGGGCTCATGCTCTTTTTCGAACCCGACAAAAGAACAATTACTCTGCTGTTGCGTTTCATTCCACAGGTGGAGGAGTGTCGTTACTAATTCATTTGGGGTTCCAGATTGCAAAAAGGCGCAGTGGTTTGCGCTCTGACTTCACAATGAAAGGCCCCGGTTCAAATCCCCGTTGGGTCCTATTTGAGTTGAATTTGCATGTTCTTGCTGTGCATGCGTAGGTTTTCTCCAGGAACTCTGGGTTCTTCCCAGAGTCCAAACCCTGCCTTCACCTAACAGTAGCTGGGTTTGCTCCAGCAACACCGTGACCATGAAAGGGATTCAACGGGTTCAGAAGATGGATGACTGGACTGCAAAAACTGAAAAAAGAAGACAAGTTATTAGATTCTGAAAAAAACAGAGTGATCTTCTGCTGCTTCAGTGTCCCTACGCTTGAACAACTACTTCTTTTTTGAGCACTCCTGACACGCTTGCACCTTTTGCTCACTCTCATACTTACAAATTTAGATGAATTAGTATTGGAGTTTCTCCCAGGACTTCACACTGCACTGAAACTTGAGTAGTCTCGAATTGACACACTCTCCTCTGAATAAAAATAGCTTTAAATAAGAAAAAACCCTACTTTACATTTCACATGTATGTTTTTTAATAAAGTGCTGCTTCTTTAAAGCTCATTTTGTTGTGAACTGAACTCAACTGTTATTTAGACTGACCCATTAAAAATGTACATATAGATCAAGACTCCTGATCTTTATGCAGTTTGGATTCATACCTCCTTTTGTTCTTAATCAAGAGTAAAACCAACTTGTCTACAAAGATGAGGCACAAGGACAGAGCTGTCACTGGCTAAAAAAGTCCAGAATACATGACTGCTTCGTTTATGTGCTTTAAAAGATTAATTACTTAATAAATGTGTTTTTTTTTTTGTTTGCTTGCTACCAATCTAAAAAATGTACAAATGTTTAGTGTTAATGGAGATTCGCTGACTGTGATGATCAGAGATTGCTTTGTCTGTGGCATAAATGATGACGATGAAGTGCTTAGGCTTGTGCTGGTTATGGAGGTGGCAGACAGAGACTTTGAAGAGTTACATGGCAAGACAGAGCAGGCTGTAAGGAATCAAACACCAGAGGCAGTACTATTGATGGGCAGTGCCCACTGTGAGAACTGGACTGAGTGACCCCTCCTCCCTCGCTTTTCAAATAGTGCAAGTTATTCAAGTTATAAACTGACCAATCAGACGCCTCAATAAAAGTATGTGGTCTTATGTCAAACATTTAAAACATTTGAGTGAGAGATTCTCTATTTTCAAGTGGTAGGAGTGTGGACTTCCTTTGGCAAGAGGAGTTGCCATAGAAATGTTGACTCAGACCAATCACTGCTTACTGTCGTCTGGCTCCAACATGGTGGACTCCATATATCGAAAAAATGGTCACAGAAATGACTTCATTGTCTTGAACCTGGAAGTAAATGATTTTCTGTGGATGTCACACTCGTTCTGTCCACTTCTCATATACAATCAGCGACCAACAGAAATCTCAGGACATCAGAAACTGTTTCAGAAGTGATGAGGCCAAATCGCCAAAAGACTGGAGGTTTGCAGGGAATTACCCCAATTGTGTTGAGGTGGGGCATATATGGATTGGCTATAAAATGAAAACAGTTTCAAAGAGTTGGAGAGATACTGGAAAAACAGGCGCATTTCATGAAAGAAGATTATCAAAGTGAAATAAGGAGGGTGCCATGTCTCATTTGAAGGCATAAAAACAAGATTGTTGGCTGAGATAGCCATTCTCAAATGAAGCATCTATTAAGAAACGGCTCCAAGTTAATGGGAAAAATGTCATTTATGGATTAGACACAGGCGTTGAACATACCATTGTGTCAAACAAAAACATTTAATAAATCATCTTCAGAGGGCAAAACTGTTGAAATGTAGTTTTTAACTGAAAACATGTTGTAGCAGCAGAGTGTTGGTATTAGAAGTAAATTATAGCGATACGAGCTGAGTAATGTTGGATAACAATATTAGAAGCTGCACTGACTGGGACAGAGGCATGACCAGGATGATGGTTGTGGTGGTCAAAGGTGTACATGTCCTCTATCAGAAAATGCCACAAGAACATAATAAAATCATCAGACTGGGTCTTTAAAATATACTGGGAACTAAAAGATACAGGAAATGGACTGCAGTAAATAACAATAAAAAGGTACAAGCAACAATATTTAGGGATGAGGTGGAATTGTTGAGGAATAACACCGTCACCAGCACGGCAGGATCGGTTACTTTGCAGTGAAACAGAAAATGAAACAAGAAACAGAAAGACTTTTAGAGTGGATGAGACGGGACTGCATCCTCCAACAGGGTAAGTGAAAGCCATACAAGACACTCTTTCATCTAAAATCAATAACAGAGCTGGAAACTTGCTTCAGTTGGGAGAGATATTAGGATGGGATGGCAAGATGGGATTTATTTCTGATGCAAAATGGTGAGTATGAAATGAGTCCATCATTTTTTGGCAGTGTGGTTCTGGTGGGACCTAAACACTGATTGTGGTTGAAAAGGTCAAAGCATCATGTGTTGACGTATATTCATATATACATCAATACATAAATATTACCAACATCAAATATTTACGTGTAGTTTAATAAAAATAAATAAATAAAAACCTGCAATTCACACAGGTACAATTCAACCGTATCAGGATACACATTCTGGTGATTGTTGGGCGAAAAAGCCCGGTCACGGGTGCATATGGTAGAGCCGGAAAGCAGCAGGAAGGAAAGACCTGCTAAATCTCTGGTTCTTACTTTGAGGTTGGATCAGTCGGTCACTGAAGCTGCTCTCCAGGGCAGGCAGGGCGTCTTAGTGGGTGGGATACATGGTCCACGGCTGAGTCCGGGGCCAGCCCAGAACAGAGCCGGACTTCTTTGTATTACATGTGATGTTTCTAATTCCAGGTTACCCTAACAAATCTTCATCATTAAAACAGACTGTTATCATTGTTAAATGATCAGTATTTGAATAAACCATCTGATCACATTTTGTAAAAGCACAATACTGGAGCATAAAATCGACTTGGCGAATGAAAGTAATTCAATATTTTCTGTAAATGTTTGGCTTCTTTAGATTAAAAGAATAAGTTGCTTCCTTTGTGATGGTGCTGACTCTAGATCACAGTTTTATGGTGTCATAAGGAGGCTGGGTTCTCCTGGAACAAGTGGCCAGTGTGTCACAGGGCCACAGAACCACATACTCATATGCACATGGGGCCAGCTATTAACCTCTGAAGGATGTTTTGGGACTGTGAGTTTTCTCTGGGAACTCTGGTTTTCTCCCAGACATGCACCAGGAGAATGCCGTAAAGAAAGGACCCAGATGGGATTTGAACCAGGACCTTCTTAGGTTAGCTTAATCTACACTCACCGGCCACTTTATTAGGTACGCCTCGCTAGTCCCGGGTTGGACCCTCTTTTGCCATAAGATTATCCTTTCACGGCATAGATTCACTAAGGTACTGGAAAAATTCGAGACAAAAAAAAGTGCAGGTGCTTTTGAGGGGAGAAATGCAAAAGTCTCAACGACAGTTACTCATCAGATCCTCCAGGGGGCAAAAGAGAAAACCTGGGACGGTGTACACCCAGATTACCTGTCAGGCAGGACGAACTTTTTACCTGAAATTGAAGATACTCTGACGGCATGTTAATATCAGCAGTTTTTACGTCTATTTCTTGGCGCCTGCTTTAAATGGTCCACACTATTACAGCATATGTCTACAGTGATTTAGTATTCCCGCCCTCTCTTTTTCTGCTCTTCCAAAAACTGTGATTTCATTCCCCCCATCAAAATGGGTTAGTTTTGGTGTCATTAGACCCGCTTGTTTACAGCCTGATGGAACGGACCTGCATCCCAAAGCAGCCGCTGTTCCCTCTGTGGGGACAACAGTGACACAAAGGTGGAGCGCACACAACAACTAAACAGGTAACATAACTGTGTGCACTGATGCGGGTTACCCTGACAACCTAACATTAGAAGTGGGTAATAGAAGGATATGATTAGAGCTCCAGGGACTCAAGGAGGGGATGGAGCATCAGTGGCTACAGGGATTTCTCAATACAAGTGTGATATCAGACAGTGATAAGTATGCACAGTGACTTTCTCTGATTGCACTACCAATACACAGATTTGAATTGCTCATTGTGTTTGATCTGAAACTCATTCATTTCATGAGGATCTCTTGGTCAGCCTCTTGCATCCTGTGAAAGCCTCTTTCTCACCTCCAAAACTGGAAGTTTGTGCTGTCATATGTGGGGGAATTTCACGGATTGACCGCTGATGTTATTCTCAGCGTTTCCGTCCACAACTTTCTTTTTGCTCTCCCGGACAAAACCCGGACGCTCGTGACGCGTGACGCCACGCAGTGCAGGTTGGATGCTGGAACGCAGCATACGCAGATTCCGTTTTTTTCACAGAAGGATCCCCCGCGCTTGTGCTGTGGATCAGTCCTCCGTGCGTGCGCCTTCATCCAGGCGAGGTGAGAGCGGCTCACAGCGCGCAGACGGACCAGTGCGTTTGGTGAGGATACACCGCAGAGCGCACGGCTCACGCAGGACTCTGCTCCACGCAACTCCAACACAAATGGATATTTACGTGGCTCTTTTGTCCTTTTTCTGCTTCACCAAACCAGGTGAGTACAAACCAACCAGAATTCTCCAAACCTCCTGTTTTTTGTAATGCTTTTACACACTTCTCAGTCTAGCGTTGCATTTGCTTGCATTCAAGTTTATATGATTATTAAATAGTGTTAGCATAGATATCGTTTGAAAAGTAACTAGGAGGACATGCAGCACCGCGCACATATTTAGCTGTTTGGTGCTGGGGGAGCACAGGTGGGTGATGGAAGCTGAAGATGCGGCGCTCACTGGACGAGCTCTGCAAAAATCCTGCATTCGAGTAAATAGAAACTGCATAGCCTTTTTCCTACAAAGTGTCACTGCATGTTAAATCTGTTACGCATGAGACTTGACAGCCGCATCTCCTCTCTCCAGCTTTTGGTTTGGGCTCAGATCAGGACTACCAGATCGATGTCATCAACGAACTTGACTTCGCAAACGCCACCTATGGAATTACCCAGGTGGCAGGACTTCACAACGCCACCAAAGCTTTCATTTTTCGAGGTGAGCACATTCTTTCCATTGTAGGTTTTTTTTTCCTGCGCCTGTCAAGTTCCAAGCGCACGCGCACACGCCCTTCTTTTTTTGTTTTAACAATTAGTGGGAGTGAAGCCACGCGGCGTGACGCGCTGAGAGAGGAGGCAGAGACAGACAACCCCGGGGAGCCTCTGCTCATAATGACTCCACGGTTTATCTACGTGCCAGCAGATGCTCGCAGTCTTTGTGGAAACACGCATGAGCGCGCTGTCGACCTCTGATTTAGAAGTAGTTGGGAATGTTATCCCAGCAACCGGTGGCGTGCGGAGATCAGCTGCTGTTCACGTGAGGAAGATGCCCCACGTGGGGTCCGATGGCTTGGAGCCTGAAAACCAAACCAGTGCAACAAGGGTGATGACATCATTGTTGTACTTTGTTTGCATTTTCCTGGTTTGGGAAATCTATTCAATGTTTACCACCATCAGATGCGCTGCCCTTCACGCTACTGCCTGACTGTGGGGCCCCAAGTCTGGGTCTCCCTGTGCCGGTCCCCAGCCCGGGAACATAAGGTTGTGTCCGGAAGGGCATGGTAAAACTGAAAGGTGAACAAGATTAATAAACTCAGTTACTCCGTTTAAAAAGGTACTTTTTCAACAAATATTGTAATTCTTTTACTGAATAGACAGTTCAAAAACCGTTTACTCAGCTACATTTGACTTCATCCTTTTGATTACTTTTCTTATTTAGTTTTGATCTATTACCAGAGATTTTGTTACAGCATAATATCGTTAAAGAAATCACATTTTTTGCATTATTAATTTGTATCGCAATAAAGTCATGTCAACATTTTTTGCTTGTTTTTTTTTTTTAAATAATTTCTACACAATAAGTCATAAAAAATCACCAAATTGATACTTCACCGTTTTTTCTCCTTCATTTATTTATTTATTTATTTACTCACTTTATAATTAGCATGACTAATTCTTGTTTAAAAGTAATGCTTTTTTCTAGCTCCTTTATACTGTACCTATTGTGGAACTTTTGGATACGTTACTCATACTCGTTCGTCTCTGCCATCCAAACATGATGGTGTTAAATCTCTGGAGTGAAGATACATGTGGAGAAATGCTGAGCAGTGTGTTGGCAAAAGCTGCATTACTGGATTAAACATGCCAGACATATGTCTTTTTTTTTTTTTTCTAACAAGCTGTGTGCCATCTGATTTTATTAGGTATTAGTATTTGTTTCACAATGGAAGTGTGCATTGTTTTAAAGGCTGTTAAGGGTTTCTATTTCTTTTTATGTACTTTTTAATATGAAATTTTGCCATTTTTTTACACTTTCTTTACAAGAAAAGTTGCTCACGTGAGAATAATTGTAAGTTATTGATAAGATGTTAATAAAGTAAGAAACAAAAGGGTTTTTCTCTTCCTCACAATAGATTTAGGCTTTTTTAATGAATGAATTAGGTCGTTATTTCTCCTGGTTGTTGTGTTTGCTTTATTGAAAGCTGATTTACTGTGTTCATGCACTCATAGTCACACAGATGGGTGCCTGTGAGCAGAGTTTGAAAGTAGTCTCTGACTTGACTTTGCTTTTTTCTTTTAACCCCAAGCAGCAATAATCCAGATACTGTCGAGAAGCTTTTGAGTGAACGAGGTTTCATGCGTCATAACTAAGCGTCAGCGTGGTGACAGTCTTAGTCTGAATTCAAAGCCCTCATTGGTCCCTTCTATGGGTTTCCTCTGTGTCAAGTAGTCAAGGAACACTACCAAGGAAAGCACAAAGTTTTTGACTACTCAGCCTACTTCAAGGTTTCTGATTTACTGTGTTGTTGGAGTACAAGTTTTTTTTTTTTTTTTTTTTTTGCGTAGTTTGACTGGGAGTACGACTTAAACTCAGATGCGACTTATGTATTTTTTTCCACTAACAACCACTAGAGGGCACTGTACGTGTGTGCATCAATATTTGCTTGTGACAGCAACGCAGAAGAAATGTTACTTGGTCTCACACCGAGCTTGGTGGAATTGTTCAAAAGCAACAAAGATAATGAAGAATTCAATGGATTTAGTGATTTAAAGTGACATCAAGAGTCTAGTTGACTTGTTATCATGTTCTTCATGCTATGCTGTGAATACTTGTTTATATGTTACGCAAATATACTAGATTCCCCTTTTGTTTAATAAGGTAAATAAGCATCAGTGTGTTACAGTAGAGAAGCGTGCAGATATTCAGTCTGTTCTTGTTCACGTTTTGTTTTATTAAATACATTTCTCCCAGAAGTGTGACTTACATATGATTTTTAGTAATTATTATACATTGTTTTTTGTGTTTGTGATTTATACTCCACAACTGCTTATAGTCAGAAAAATATGGACTGCACGTATAGTCCAAAAAATACGATACCACTTCTACCGTACAACTGTTTAAACTAAAATGTTTGCACACATATCAGTGTTCTGTATATAAAATACAGGAAATCTTAGTATTGAAATTCAAATCAGAGTATGATCAAATCAGAGAATCAAGGTATGTCCTTTATGTGTTTGCCTTTGGTTTTATTTTCTGGAGAGCTTGGCTCAGCAAACTATTGGCTGCTCATAAATGAAGCAGGGTAATCTAGTCCAGTCTGCTGAGGTAAAATCGTCCAAGATTGAGGCCCAGCGGCCTTACGGGATGCTCAACCTTCTTTTGACTTGATGCTCTTCTCACAAGCTCCCACACCACACTGACTTCATTTCCCTCCAGTCTTTCAGGCTTCCAGTTTTTGGTAGAGCAGCCATGTGGCATGGAAGCAGCCGGCTGCTGTAATGAAGGAAACTGGACCTGGTTGTGTTGCGACCTATTTAGTTCTTTTCTCATGCAGCTCTGCAGCTGTGATGGCCATGTAACCCAGATGGCACCACTGAGCAAGTGCTGCCAAAATGTTCAGTAGTTACTGGAAACTTCTGAAAATGAGACTTTGATGATCTAAGCTTCAGGAAAAAAAAACAAAAAAAAAAAAACACTCTGACTGAACATGCCAAAGAAATCCTAGTGTAGCTGCTGGGCTGGACTTGTGAATATTCAACATGTCTTTGCTGGCTAGATTGTTACCAGAGGCGTGTTGCAGATAAGTAGAATTAAGATACTTAGAATGAGTCAAAAAAAATCCAGCCTGATCTACTTTTAGAACATCCATCAATTTTTACATTTTCCTGTTTAGGAATGAAGCAGTATTCTACATGATGCTGTGTCCTATCCCAGATACTCTCAGTTGAAGGGGGGGTACATCCTGGACAGTTCACCAGTCTGTCACAGGGCCACACAAAGACAGACACTGTAAGGGAGACGTTCAGAATGGTAAAGTACATACTCATTAAGCTTGTCTTTGGACTGTATAAGCAGTAGTGTTCACACCCACCACTGTGCAGTCTTCTAGTGGAGTCATCTTTTCCTCTTCAGTTGGATTTTTGCCACATGGAGAGTGGAAGGTGCATACTGCAAACAAATACATTTTTTTACGTCACCTATAGCGCTGTTTGAAGTAAGTCGAGCATGTTCAGAGGAGTCTACTTTCCCCAACTCAGTGGTTCATGAATGGGAGAATGGAGGAGACAAAGTGAAGTGAGTTCATCCATTGGTCCAAATGCCGAACCTAAGAACAATCAACATTGCTTATAATGTGAAACATTAAGCTCTAATACAAATAAAAAGCTGATATGAAAAGCAAAATTGAAAAAAAAACAATTACATAAAGCAATTCTCATTAAATAGTTTAACATCAGGCATAACAGACGTTTTTTGGGGTGCATTAAGTTTGACTTGTAACGTGTGTGACTTAGAAACTGCTGCTTTTTGAAATCAAACTTCAGCACTGCAGCATTTGGTACTTTGGAGTTTGCTTCAAATGTAGAAATAAAATGTGAAAGGTTTTTGTAGATGGCTGCAATAAGTGCATTATACTGATCACGTGAAGATATAAGCAACAAAAAATGTCCCAGTTTTTAATACAATCAGCTTGGTTTTCTCAAACACTATTGACTTTTCTAACTAATGGTGACTATTTTTGAGGCATTTGTAAATAATGGGTAAGTACTGGTTGAAACAAGGCATTTCCTGCATCCTCATGCAGGCAGGAAGCAAAAGGGTTTCCAGGTATGTCGTTTATGGGCTTTGTTGTCCTTGTGGCCTGGTGTACATGAATAAAAAGCACAAAAAACTATATGAAAGAATGAGTGAAAATCTAAGCTCCACTTGGAGAAATCGGTTTCTCCACATTTGAATGACAATCACCACAATGTCTGCACTCGTTGCTTTTGTGGGATCGACAATGTTCCTCCTCACTGAAGCAGCAATCAGGACTCATTATTGAAACAAAGGAAAGTATTTGGAATCTACATTCTGCAAACTCTATCTCCCAAAGATCTCAATGATGATCTGAACCTTTTTATATGCTGATATCCAGTGTTTACATTTAAGCAATAATGTTTCTTTGACATATAATTGTCATTTGTTTAATTGGCATCTATGAAGAATATAAAAATGGTAAATGGCATTTACTTATATGGCGCTTTTCTAGCCTATTGAAGGCCCAAAGCGCTTTACAATCACAGACCCATTCACACATTCATACACTGATGGTGGCTCCACTGCCGAACACTGGCGCTAACCTTCCATCAGAGGCAATGTGGGGTTCAGTGTCTTGCCCAAGGACACTTCGACACATGGGCGGGCAAGGCGGGAATCGAACCTGCAATCCTTGATCAGAAGGCGACTGCCCTTTCCACTGCACCACGGCCGCCCCCATATATATCAAGCAACTAAGACAAAAACAAACAGGATTTATAAATATATCAAACCTGATGAAATTATTTAGTCATACATTGATTTTAAAATGAAGACATTAAAATATATATATATATATACACACACACACACACACACACATACATATGCTTGTAGATGACATAATATTCACTATTAATCATAAATAGACATATTTGCATACATCCAGTACACAAACATAACACATTCAATTATTTAATGCAGTGATTGTGAAATAGAATTTGAATAACTGCTTGAAAGGCAGTGGGAAGAAACCCACCTAACCCTCACCTTGATTTATTGGCAAATATGTCTGTGTGTTTTTGTGTTTTTTGCTGATTTTATTTTTGCATTGTTTGACTTTATGCATGACCCTTCAAAGGTCAGTCAATCCTACTTCAAGATGGCTTTCTTATGAGTTCAAAGACTGTTTGTTGGACTAATCTGTATGTTTTCATATACAACAATCACATTTTCTTTTCTGTGCATGTGTGGGCGATGTGTGGAAATCATTTCTCTTTTAAATTTATACTAACCTTGTGACTCCTTCCACGTACCCATCAGTAAATAATTTGTGTGAAGGACTCCTCCATCTGCATTAAAATGAGACAAAACCTTAATAATAGCCAGAGCAAATGGTGAAGTGATATGATGAGCCAAGACAAACATGAGGGCTAACGAAGCCAAAAAAGTCTGCAAACATGTTTCATTTCATAGAAATGCTGTAAAGCAAAGTAAAAGCTGGAGATAATGTTCTTTCATTTCCGATTGTCATTTAACACATCATGGCTTGTTTTGAAAGCATGTTAATCACTTCAGTTATTGCGAAAGTCATTTTCTCGGGTTTTATCTTTTTATTGGAAGGAAGTTACAGACGCCATGAAACTTTCCAGTCTGTGTGACAGTTACTGGATGGTGAGTCTGATGTCTGCAGTTTGCACGCCCAGTCCCTTTTTTGTTTTGTTGGTTTGGAAAATATCCTAAACTGGGGGTGTCCAGAAGAAACAACATCAGTGTCTGTCAAATAATTTCATTCTCATGTCACTAAATACATTTGAAGTGTAGCAGATGCTATCTTACCAACAGTTTGAAGGCTAAAATCAATAGGACCTTGCTGCAGACATCAACTTACAGAACTGGAAGCCCCCCTTTATCACTTAAAAACTTTATTTAAACTGGGAACCCAAACAGTTTCGGTTTTTCCCATTTTAAGCTTTAATGGATTCCCCATGGATGGGGAATCCCCAATGGATTTTTTTTCTCTAAAAGCAAACATGAGATCTGAAGGACCGTCATTGGAGAGACAGCAATAAATCTTATTTAATCAAAGTTATCATTATTGTTTCTTTTCACTTTAGCTATGAAAAAGAGACCATATGGAACCTATGAGTGTTATACAGTATATATATTACACGTTTTCATAACAGTTTCATAACAGGACACCTTCTTCAAATCTGTTTAATGTTACTTTAACAATGAACAGTGGTTTATAATAATTACCGTGTTGAAGTAATTAATTAACACCCAGCTTAGAAATACATTTTTCTTATTCTTATTCTGAAATGTGTGCAAGGTTAGAAACATACTGTCCTTTCTGAATAACTTACTTAATGTTTTGAGCAAGGCTGGGCGAAAAATACTTTTTTAATTTCACGATAGACTTTTTAAATATCAGGTGATAATGATATATAACAGTATAAACTAAATAACTATTTTTGTTTAATTTGAACGCTCTGTGGCTCTTTAGAGAAATGTGTAATCATTAACAGGTTCTTTAGAGTAAAATATTTATTTCCTATCATACTTAAACATAACAGATGCACTGAAGGAACACTATGTAACTGTTTTTTTTCCAGAAAACTATAAAAAAAAGGCATACATGTTACAAACTAAACTGAAAAATAAAGCAAAAGTTTTCAAGTTTCAAAAGAGAACACAAATAAAACACAACACTAAACTGCTTGATCTGTTCCATTTAAAAACAAAACATTAATTCTACAAATAAATTCTAATGTTTTGAAGTTTTACAAAAAAAACATTAAATTGACAAACATCTTTGTCAACATCCTGTGAATAAGCTAGGAACTAAAAACAAATTCTCTGAATTTCTTCTGGTTGTTTAGACTGTTGCTGCTGTGAAGGTCTGAACTTTCTTGTTTTTCTGGAGAATTCTGGTTTATTTCAGTCTGAGATTGAGCATGCTTGGTTTCACTGCTTCAGGTGATAAAAAAGATTGGTGGTATTTCCAGTTTTAGAAGGAACATGTCTTCTGCACAATTTTTAGGACAGAAATACATTTTTTTTATGTCACCGACCAAAAGAAAAAAATCTACAGACCAAACATATATTTTACTGGCCAAATTATAACAATATTTTACACAAAAATACGTCAGGCATTGTAGTTTTTTAGCTTTTTTCTGAACATTTTTTTTTTTAGAAAATGAAATTGCATTAATAATAATATTTAAAAAGTATGAACTCGTCTTTACTGTCATCTAAACTAAACTCAAATTCAAACATAAAACAAGGACAGATTTACTAGAGGTAATTATCCCTCCACATTTTAGATTAAATCATAAAAAAACACCTGAAAACAATCAAATGTTTGTGTTATTGTTATTTATCATTGACATTAAAGCTGCAGGAAAGGGGGCGGGGATTCAGCACAACATCTGACAGGTCTCAGTTTTCAGTGTAACACCGGCTCTGAAAGGCTACAAAGACACTGCTAAAACACAGTGGATTCAATTCTCTTATTATATTTAGAAAATACAGTTTTTACAAATGTCCTATATATGAATTAATCTTGTTGTTTTTATTCACCGCGTCTTAAAGTCCGGTCTGTAAACACTGTCCGACTTTAAACCGGTCTGTGATCACATGTAGGTGACGAATAGAGCAGCTTGTTAGCCTAGCATCATTAACAACAGCACTGTCTCCAAATCTACACTTTTTATTAAACTTTGTGTTGCTGCTGTAAATGTAGCAGCTTTATCCTCCAGTTTTGACTCGATCCTATTTAAAATCACTGCAAGTTCACTGCTGTTTCATCATCCGAAACTAATGGCTACACAGGTGAAGTGACTGCTGGGTGGGGGTGTCTGGCGTGTGTTTGTTTAGCTTGCGTCCAGACGCTAAAGGGGGACAGGACAGGGGACTGACCCTCTCACTTATACTCTCCTAAGAGGAGAAAACTCTCACAGCTGGTGAGTTTTAATTGTGGATCTTTCAAAATAAAAGTCTATCATGATAGTCATTTTTCTATTGAGAAAAAGTTCTGACGCTGTATATATTGTTTTCGTTTTGTTGCCCAGACCTAGTTGTGAGGTTTTTAACAGAATGGGTTTGGGTTAAGAATAGCGCAGGAGAATATTACCACAGGTGGCTTGGTTTGTTTCTCTGTTTCCACCAGACTGTTTAGGATGTATTAGTCACACTTCCGTCGTTTTGAGGGCTGCTTTATTCCAGAGACAAATACAGCTTTGCACTTCTGTGGAAATTTACATTTGAAACATTTTAATCTTGCAGGTGTATTCTACTATACAAGGAAAAGAAAAATCAATAACATTTTGTTGTGGTTCACACAACTAGCAAAGTCCTCAACACAGGGACAAACAACAATTTGTAGGCTAATCCAAAATCAAAAAGACCAAAAATCGAGGCAGCTGTTTCTACTTCTGTTCAGGTATAGTGTTTTTTTTTTTTTTTTTTAACTTGTCCTGTCCAACAGCTGAGCAAACAGATATGAGCTGAGAACCTCTTGTATTAGACAGATTTTACTCTTACAATCGGGGGTTATAAATCATAGGGAACACAAAATGTATGTTGGTATAAGCCCCTTTTGTAATTTATACTAAACTTTATTAATATTAATTTTGTTTGTGTTCTTTTTGTTGGACCAGACAGAAAAGGAAAGGGGGAAAGGGAGAGAGTTGGGGGGTGGGGGTGGGTGAGAGATGGTGGATTATATAAGTTTTGAGAAGGACTACTGGGAAGGGAAGGTAGAGTTGTTAATCTACAGGCAACAAAATGCTGGAGTTTATACCCATTGCAATAGTAAGTGTTGGTCTAAAATGTGCAGGGCCTGTCCACACACTCAGCTGTTACATATGTATAGTGTTTTGAATATAGTGTCTAGTTTGGAGAAAATGCTAATCTGTTGTTGCTAAAAGTCAGAAAGTTGTTGCTAGACAAATTAAAATCATTTGACTTACTGCTTTGCTGTTTTCACAGTTGGAGGTTTACCTCATAGACACGCTGTGGTTAAGCATCACTGAGTTTAAAAGGTTTGCTAATGGGTTATCATGCTAATGATAATCAAAAAAAGTTAAATTACTTAGTTTTTCTTAGTCACAGTCCTAATGCTAATATAATTGAACAAAAACCAAATTAATGCAAGAAAAATAATCAAAAACATTGCTATCAAGCTTAAACTCTGACTCCTTGACAAAGACACTTGTAAATTTCAGTGACTGCGTGAGAAGTTGATAATAGAAGTTTTGACACCAGCTTTGCTTTGTTCTGTTCTGATTTGTAGACAGATTTACAGCTTTGGAGCTGTCGCCATGGGGCTGCACGGTGGCGCAGTGGTTAGTGCTCCTGCCGCACAGCAAGAAGGTTCCCGGTTCAAGTCCTGGCTGGGGGACCTTTCTGTGTGGAGTTTGCATGTTCTCCCCGTGCATGCGTGGGTTTTCTCCGGGTACTCCGGCTTCCTCCCACCGTCCAAAAACATGCTTCATCATTCTAATTGGTCACTCTAAATTGTCCGTAGGTGTGAATGTGTATGGGTGTGTGATTGTGGCCCCTGCGACAGACTGGCGACCAGTCCAGGGGTGTCCCCTGCCTTTGCCCATGAGTAGCCGGGTTAGGCTCCGGTGACCCCGAAAGGGATAAAGCGGATTGGAAAATGAATGAATGAATGAATGAGCTGTCGCCATCATAAAGTCATTGTATAACTCAACCTCAGTTTCCTGATAATAAGCTGAACTATAAGACAAGCAAACCTGACATTTGTTGGAACACATTCACTAAAGTCATTTGAGACCATTCCTCTGCTTTAGCTCAAATTAAATCCCAAAAATAAGTCAACATTTCTGACATAACCGTTCACCTTAACAAAAGCTGTCATGGATCTTCTCGATCGAGGTTAAGCGATCCTAACTTTGGTTAGTTTTACTTTTTTTTTTTTTTTACCTTTCTCCAGCAGAACAATATAGAGCTTGTCACATGATGGAGACATACAATTTCACAACTGAAACAATCAATGTATGCCTATCTGTGTTGTGAGTTGACAGAGTTGAATAACCAGCTCTGTGGATTTCAAACTGATTCATCATTCAACTGGTTAAAT
The DNA here is from genome assembly GCA_036245035.1 of Adrianichthys oophorus. Lineage (NCBI taxonomy): Eukaryota > Metazoa > Chordata > Actinopteri > Beloniformes > Adrianichthyidae > Adrianichthys > Adrianichthys oophorus. Next base: position 934,915 of record BSAI01000104.1, read on the forward strand.
AAATCAACCAGAATAATAAGTGTCATCTGCTTCTGCAAATTAAAACGGAACAATGAAAATAGTTTTTTAAGAAATAGAAAAAAAATCATTATGTTTAGTAAAGCATGTTGGAGCTCAGTAGAATTTAAGATAAAAAGATAATAAAAAATGTTTATTTGGATCATTTTATTTTACTCTGTGTGGTACAGTTTTACACAGTAATTACATTGATGAAAAACCTTTTCCAGACATTTAAAAGAACTGAGGCCAATCAAACACACACATCCATTAGAGGATTTTAACCCCAATGTATCAGATTTAAAGAGCTGAAATGCTTTAAAAATTGATGACACAATCCTAACTTGGGTGTTGTAGTGTTTTGTCGTAACATTGTGAGTCAGATTTTGTTGAGAATATTGTGTTTAAACACATTGACATCATCTGGTGCTCAAGACCCTTACATATGAAGCTGTAAATACATGCTAACCTAAGCCAATGCACAAAGCCGACTATTCCCATTCTTTTGACAAGATTCAACAAGATAAATTGTAACTATGGTTCTTCTTAATAAATTAAAATGTGGCTTCACGGTGGCGTGGTGTTTACAGGGCCTGGTTTGAATCCCAGCTGGGACCATTGTGGAATTGTCATGTTCTTGTCTTGCATGTGTGGGTTTTCTCCGGGAACTCCGGTTACCTCCCACAGTCCCAAAACATTCTTCATAGTTTAAATGGTGATTTTCAATTTTACCTGGTTGGTCTGGTTTTGTGGCCCTGCGAGTCTGGCAACTTGTTCAAGGTGTATCCCCCATTCACTTGACAGCAGCTGGGATAAGCCCCAGCAACTCAATGACCTCAAAAAGGGTTCAACAGGTTTGAAACATGGATGGGTGGAAATTAAAACAATTTTATTTTCTTGGCAACTATTGAATCTTGTTTTTAACCGACAATTAAGTATACATTCAGTGCTTCGACAACAATTAAACAGACATAAGATGAATGAATAACAAAAGACAAAAAAGAACCAATTAGCCAAATAAAAGAAATGAGGAGTGCTCAAACGTTGTTCACGTATCGCTACACCCAGAAGTTAATCAAATCAATTAAATAGATGAATAATTGTGGTCGGTGACCGGCCGTAATTATATGACTCGTAATTATATGACTCGTAATTATATGACTCTTAATTATATGACTCTTAATTATATGACTCGTAATTATAAGTCTTTAAAACCTGGAGCAAGATTTCACACCCAGGGGGGAAAAAAAGATTTCACAACAAGCCTCTTCCAACTGTAGCGGTTGGTGGCGGACATCTGCTGGTATCGGGTTGCGACAGAGCAGTGTGAACCCCGTGTGTCGATGTGAATATGGCATTGCAAATTTGTGTTTTTGAAAAGTTAAGTTGGGATTTCGAAATGCTAACTAAATTTGTGCTGTGGTGTGTCGGGGTGCTCTCGTTTGGACTGTGTTGCATTCCTCTTTGCTATCAGTTCATTTAATGAAAAAAAAAGATTTGAACTGCGTTAGTGTGGACATACAAATAGAATGACTTTTTAGCAGAAAGAGCTTAAACAGAATTTGTGTTTTAAAAAGATAATTTAATGGTTGAAGGGAAAAGACCATATTTGACTTGGATTAGTTTCCTTCTGATTCAATAGAAGATGAAGTTTGCTTAAAGCATTTCAATTTTTATGCTTCACTACACAAACATGATTGATATAATATAGAGTTTTATTTTCCTAGATCCTTTGGAGACCTACATGTGCCTTATTTGTCTAAAGCATTTGCAATAAACTGCACCTCAGGAAAAAAAATAAAAAGTTGACATTGGTGTGTCACAAATGGGCAGATTTGGAAGCTCTGAAACAACCCAATTTCAGAAAAGAAACTCCAAAAGTATCTCAAATAAGTGGGTGATTGCAAGTAGACCTTTATTATCAATGGAACATAGTCAAAAATCACTAGATGGCACACATCAAAAATCCTACAACACACTGATGTTTTCAAGGTTAATGCTATTCGGCCTGGTTGTCACAACATGTTTACTTTGAATCATTCATTTTTCTAGTCATATACCAGAAATTGTTGCAAAAAATTAAGCAAAAGTTTCCCAATTTCTGTACATGCTTAATGTCATATTACTAGTAGTTTTACCATCATGTGATGCCTTTTGTTGGGCACTACCATCTTTGGATCAATTCAAGTTCAGTATTGATGAGCTCTGATAAGCAAAATGTCTTTGGCTGTAATTTTTTTACGTAGGGAAACAAACCCTGAACATATGTTTTAGTTAGCCCTTGACCACCGGTGCTTTAGCTCCAGTGTTTATGTACTTAACTGTAACTCTTCCACCTTTACAGTCACAGTCCCATTCACTAATACAGACACATTCCCACACTGATGACCCTGGTGCCAGAAGTAGGCCGTCCTACCTCTGTGCCCCCGGTCTCCCCACGATTGGTGTAATTCCATCACTTTACTAATAAAAAGTGTTGCATATTGACGCAGAGTTGCTTTTCTCAACGTAAGAATTCATTAGAATTATGTTAAAAGCGGAAATGGTGGAAGAGTTCTGGTAGTTTGAAGTTCCGGTAGTTTCTGTCAGGAGTGACAGGTCCATTGTTAAAGGGCTCAAATGATTAAACTGCCAACAAGCAGCCTCTTTTGGCCCTTTTATTTCAAAACAAGTGAAACGATTGCCTGAAACCGTTTCTCTTGTTTCTAGTTAATTAAAGAAAAGTATCTACGAGCATCATTCTTTTTCAACGTTTAATATAGGAGTAGGAAAAAAGCCAGTGGTTTCACTAATGGCTGAATTAACATTAAAATTCAAAGGAAAGTCTACCAAGTTATGCATCAGTGGTCCCAGAGTTTTTAAAAATAAATCTCATTTTTATTTTAGTCACCATATATATGGATAAATGTCTCTTCTTCAATTGCAAGTTCTCTATTACTTTTTCTGCTGGCATATGAAATGCAGATGCCACTATTCCACTAACCCACTAACCAATATTCATACAGTCAAAGAAGTATGACATATAGACGAAACCAGGTTTGAGTTCACAGTTCAATCCAAAGCATGCCATTAGGATCTTACAATGTGTGCATTGCTCTTTTTCTCCTTGTAAGAAAACCAAAAACTTTTCCCCTCACATGTGCATGAAACTTTTAGACTATCCTGTTGGTTTTTATGCCTGAATTTTTAAAAAGCCTGACGAATGTTGTTGATTAAAACGCTTGCTGCCTCCAAATACTGTAAAAAAAAGAAGAAAAAAAGTGTCTAATTTTAAGCAGAATGTTTTCCTGGCTTTCATCTTGCAGGCCTGACGAGTGTGCAGTGATATTTTGGATGCTGGCTGTGTAAAACTGCTCTTCCATTTCTACGTTCTGGTTGTGGCCATTATAATTGACCCAAAATTTGAATATTTACACGATTAACCAACAAAATTCACAAGCAGCTGACTGCACAAGTTCATGATTTGTACTCAGTGAAGCAAAATAACAAGACAAGCATTGTTTATGTGCAACTAAGACACAACAGAATAGCAATTTAATCTGCAATAACTGTTTTCAGCATTTGTTTTAGTAGAGAATATATTACCATGGCTTATGAAAAACTGCGTTAGAAAGCCAATGAAATATAGAACATTTTCAAGCCTCAGCAATTATTTCCTTCTGCTTTTTGGTCCTGGAGAATTTGTAGCTTGTGATTTAAATCCAAACTTTATTGTCAATAATGACCCCAGTTTAATGAACAGCAATCAAAAAGATATTCATAACAAGACTTTTTTAATGGTTACCAACAGAAATTGCCAATTGCGCTCCATTAGTGACCTCTGCTAGCCCTGACTCTCACTAACTCTTGTGCGAAGCCATTGCTGTTTAGAGAATTGCAGATCTGCTGGTAGAAGTGATGCTTTGCTGGGTAAAAATAAATCTGCATCTTTAAATATTAAGTTAAATTTCATTGGTCGCTGTTCAATGTTTTGGTGAACTCAGCGGGTTTTCTTGACCTCCTGTCATCAGACACTGAGCTGCTGGCATGTGATGGCCTGATCTAGATAAATTGGCAGCAAAACCAAAAGTGACTAAAGTCGTGGCTGGTGAGGGAACAGCCTCTTCTTCTGTGAACCATTTTCTTGTTTTTGGCCCTGAAGTTAAGGACAAAAGCAAAAAGTATGACCAGGCCACCTAAGGCAGTTTGGCCCAACAAAAAGTATATTACACTCTAAAATGGGCTCTTCCAACCCTTGATTAAAACAAACAAACAAAAAAACAGTTCACCTTTTGATTGTTATTCTTACCATTATATATGGATTAATTCTGGTTGTGTTTACTGTTGTTGAAGCGATTTGAGAGGTGTGCGACGCTCTGTTCAAACGTCAGTGTGTTTTATTACGACTTGCAAAAAAGGTTTGGCGTCATTGTAAATACACTAACGTGCTAACATTTAGCGGTGTGGGACTGTGGTAATTGTTACTAAAAAGGTTGGGAGCTAGCGTAGTCACAGTGATGTTTGTTTTATCTGTATCAGTCTGTTTTTTTTTTTTTTTTTAAATTGCAAACAAGGTTGGGTGTTATTGTAAATGCTAACGTGGCTAACGTGTAGCGGTGTGGGACTGTGGTTTATCTTACGTGTTATTAACAAAGTGGGGAGTTAGCATAGTCACAGAAAAGTTTCTTTTAGCGGTATTAGTCTGTTTTTTTACCCGGGTTGGGAGTATTGTGAATATGCTAATGTGTGGCATCTTACAAACAAGTTCTGGAGTTTCTGTGAACACAATTAAAAAAGTCTGACTGACAGACCTATCTCTGACTCTTGTCCCGCTTCATAAGACTTGCAGTTCTTTAGACATAAGTTTGTAAAATAGACCATTCAAATGCAAATATTTTTTTCAAAAAAATCATTGTTGCAGTTTGACAGTAAGGTAATAACCATGTAAGAAAGTTTGTTGACTGTAGCTTTAGTATCCTTAGGAAACTTTTGATCATGTAATCATTGCTCCATTAAAAATGAAAAGCAAGGACTTTCTTCCATAATCGTTGTAGCATGAATATGATGACACATTAGAGACACAAAATTATCTCATAATTACAGGCAATGCAGTAAAATGAAATTTTGGGTGGCTTAAGGGGGAGAAACAGGTGATGACATATTTTTGAAATCTTGATGAAAATAAATACACCAGTGGCACAACCTGGAGAGTTTTACTATTTTAGTCATGGATTATTTGTGCCCTTTTCCTGCAGGTTTTGAGTGAACCATTACAAAGGGAGAGATTTGTGTGATGCCTCGTTCTCCCCATGCTGGTTGCTATTTTTATCTCCCCTTTCTGACTGCAGAGCAGGGTTGAATGTGGCACAGCTCTAGCAGACAGAGCCCCATACGGCCAGGCCTGAGAGGGTGTGTGTAGTTCACAAGCTGTGAGCAACTAAGCCTGGCTACAACTCTAAGTCCACAGCGCAAAATCCCAGATGCTGAATCTAGTGAAGGCTATCAAACCTTTCATCTTTTATGCATGAGGTTCCTGGCTGTCCTACTGCTAGAGAAGGCAAGACACTGGTCCCACCTCACTGCAACCTCAGAGGAATTATCCCATTTGAATTATTCATCATACATGAGTGCAATAGCTTTTAAAGAGACAGATGTGTCTCTGTTGGCCCCATGATGTCAAATTAATAAGAGGCACAGATTGCTGGATTGACAGACAACTCATTTCGGTAAATTTGCTAAGGGTGATCTTACCTGGACATACACACTAAAAAAACTCAGTGGCAAGAACAAGACCTGGGCAATAAACAGTTACACACTGTCAGTTATCAGATACCCTGCAGGAATAATAAAATGACCAGAAGAAGAGATACAGACCACAAATGTAAAAGCAAAAAAGCTCCTCACCACACCGTGGAGGGTTCCATCTCAAACCCCGTATGCTAGTCGTAAGGAGGGAGTAGGAAGACTAGCGAGTGTTATGCTACCTTCACACCAGACTCAGAAATGAGCATTCAAGTGACCACTTCCAATGAAAAGTCTTTGTAAATGTGTGTTTCTGGCTTCAGCGTTCAAAACCTGCATTCTGGATCATTTTAAAGTCAGTTCTCAGGTTCTACATACAAAACGCATGGCTATTACACTTCTTGCAAGTTAAAGCAGTTGAACTTTGACCTTTGTCTCGGATGTGGTAGTGACATATAGATGGTGTTCTTTTCAGTTCATGGAAGAGCACAATTATCAGGTAGCGACAGTCCAGTGTGAACACCGTCCTCTAAAAGAATGCTTGTTCAGTGCATTCTTGAACGCGCATCACATGCCTGGTTTGAATGTAGCTTTAGAGCCACTATCCAGGATGAAACATCCAAGATCCACAAATGCATCAAGCTCAAGGATGTGCAAAGAGGCGCCTGAAACAATCCAACGTATAACTGCAGGGTGCTGATGCAAGATGCTGGCAGGAAAAAGCATATATGGAACGCCACAACCAAGTGGCTGGAATAGTATACAGGAACATGCCTGCAGAATATGGACTGGAAACCCCAAAGTCAAAATGGGAAACACCTCTGAAAGTGGTAGAGAATGAGTGAGCAAAGATCCAGTGGGACTTCCAGATACAGACGGACAGGATGGTAATGGTGAATCAACCAGACGTTGTGGTGGTGGATAAAGACCAGAGGAGAGCTGTTGGCAGTACCAAGCAATGGCAACATCAAGAAGAATGAACATGAGAAACTGGAGAAGTACCAGGAACTCAGAGAAGAACTGGAGAAAGCTTGGAAGGTGAAGGTGACAGTGGTGCCCGAGGTAATTGCAGCACTCGGGGCTATAACCCTCAAACTGGAGGAGTGGCTACAGCAGATCCCTGGAAAGACCTCAGACATCTCAGTCCAGAAAAGTGCAGTGCTAGGACTACATATATATCTGTGTATGTAATTATATACCATTAAAAAATGTTTAAAATATTCTTGTTTGAAGTTAGGTCCTCTGCTTTTAGTTGCTGGAATGCAGTTCAGCTTCATGATTTGGATTGAAATCGTACAGTGCCAGCACAGCCAGTTCTAGTTAAATACCCCAAACGTGTCTTCACCTGTAGGTTCTGCCCATTCAGCCCAGCCTGGCCATGGCTTGAATTTTGCCTCTGAATTGCTTACCCTACCCCTACGGATTCTCCCTATCCCTACATTTACCCCTTCAAATGGAGTGACGTGGAAAATAGTGTCTTCAATAGTCAGCGGTCATCTACATTAGCACGTAGCTGCTAACACTTGTTAAATGAATAACATCTGTTAACTTAAAACAGTCATGCAAAAACAAAATGCAATGTTAACAAATCTGTTTAATATTATTACATTTGTATAAAAATCAGTTCCAGACCGCTGGATTTGCTTCAGTTAGCTAAATGCATGTCCACAATAACACTGGAGCGTCTTGTACTAACAGGTTTTAGTGGAGAGAGTCAGTGTCATGAGTGGAGCAAAGGGGGGGTGTTACAACTATTACAAATACAAGTTGAACTTAGTTATTGTAAATAAAAAGCCTTAATTAGATTGACAATGAAGAACATTTCCTTAAAATTCTTAACAATGTGTCAGAAGATGAGGATGTCAGCACCCACAGGCTTCACAAATGCTCATAAAAAGCATCACCTCTTTAAAACTTAGGCTTTTTTAAAGCTAGCCCTCATCCTTCTAAAACCTGCAAACATCATGCTGCTGCTTCATTGATTTGTCAACTGCTTGCACTTGTTAGGGCTTCCACTCATGAAAGAATGGCGCGTGGACTGGGCTCTGGATAAAATGGACAAGAATTGTCTTGCTAAGCAACAGGGGTGTTTTAGACAAGATCTTCCCTCAGTATACGCAACAGGCCAATTACAGAATTCGAAAATAGATTTTCTCCTCAAAATGCAGATGCTGATACATTTCATGTCTAGTGCTCCGGTTAGCTGATCACCTCAGCTTTACACTTTTGTTTCCACCGCTCAAGCTTGCTGAATCAGCAGACACAGACTGCCTGTAAAGTGAAATACTTTGTGGCAAAACATATGTTGCTGAAAAACAATATCCTAAAGAAACATTTTTTTTCTTTCAGTTCTGTGTTCAAACCTGCAGCAGTGTGAGGATGCTGTTCCTGAAGAGTTTACACTTCATGTGTAACTGATGTGTCAGCCCCTGTTGCTGTCCCATGGTCGACCAAAGAAGAGTAATTTAGTGATTTTGGTCCATGTAAAAACTGAAATTAATGAAAAAGGCCTGGATGACGACGTTATTGTCAAAAAAACAAACAAACAGTAGATGATGCCAGACCAACACAGATTTTTCTTAAAACCCCTTCAATGAAAATCATGTTTTTTGAGCATTTTTTGGCATTTTTCTTATGAAAGAGAACAAATGTAATAAGAAATAATTTTTCTTAGTATTTTAGTAATACTTAGTCATTTTTCTTTATGAGTATTTATCCTTTCAAATCTATGTCAAACTGTCGCAAAGACGCTCAGTTTGAATTAATGAGCCGTTGTGATGTCACAACGGCCCAAGCCCCGCCCAGTGTGCAGAAGGCGCTTAGCTGTGGTAGGAGAGAAGATGGCATCTTCCCACTTCTGTGCTGTGGGGGGTTGCAATTCAATGAAAGGCAAAGAGATATCAGCTTTCATTCTTTTCCCAGGGGCTTTACTTTGAGAAACAAAATGGACAGAATTTTCTTGGTCACAGCGACTTGAACAAACAAAGATTCAATAATTTGCTGTCAGCACTTCAGAAAAAGACTCTTTTGTAAATTGGAAGGAGAAAGAATTTGGCTTTTGTATGGAATTAACTTTGAAAAGGATGCGGTACTGTCCATCAAGTGGGCAGCCTGCACCTTCACCAGTAGGTTTTATTTTAGGCTGAAGTGATTGCACAAAAAGTGCAAGATCATGTTAGCCACACGTAATACGTGCAGCCAAGATGCACATTGCTGCATTGCCCATACGTATTTTAAGTGCATCCAAGGCTAGTTTTGTCATTGGGCGCACTATTAAAAACTAAACCTAAAGTCCTATTAGATGCCACACACCTAGGTGTGTGAATTGTGTTCTCCGCAGTTGATCATCTCCTGCAGAAGTGGTGAGCTGCAGAAACTGCAGCACTCAGCTGGCATCTGGCTCCAGACGATACGGCTGGACGTTTCCGATATTGCTTGAAATAGCAGCGCTGAAGATTTACGCTAGCCAGACACAGCTATCGTCATCAGAAATGGGTGGGCGTTGGGGGGGGTCAAGGGGTGGGCTACTCAGCTCAGCACCAATGACCACGCCCATGTAGAGGAGTTTTTGGAAACAGTGGCTTCAGATAAACATGAAAAATGCCTTTTTAAGCCATTACGGTTGTGGGATTTTGGTTAAAAGCTTCATAATCACATTGAAAAAACCACTAACAACGTTAAAAACAAATTGTCATAGGTGGACTTTAAATTTTAGTTAATTTTGGAGTTTTTGTTTTCTTGCTGTACGTGAAAAAAAGCAAAAGCATTTATAACCTAAGCACAGAAGGTAACCTACGTTTTGAGTGTTTCCTCGTTTATCACAGAGTTTACGATCTAAAAATAACCTGCGATAGGTGAAATCCACCAAACAGGATTACCGATGTTTTAAGGCTGTAAAACCACTCACTACACAATTGATACTTTTCTCAGACAGACATGACCACACTTTTCTGAAGAATAATAAGCCAGTATTAAAGAATGAAAACAAAGATCCGATCGCAATGGCAGATTTATGTACATAACTGTGCTAAATTGAACACACTCTGTACAGGACGCATGCCACAGTGGAGATTGACAAAGACTACAGGCAATCAGGACATAAAACACGGTGTTCAAAAAAAAAAAAAAAAAAACACACACACAAACGTAAAATTCCACTAAAAAAATATATGCAAAACAGCATGACCTCAAAAGGTGAATTGTAATATAGTTAGGGACCACTGTACTTTATGTGATGGTACCAATTCCAGATAAATGTTAAGGTATATGTGCCATTTCTCTTTGGCCTTCTTCTGTCATTCTCACTAACATGTTCAGTTTGCTCACTCAATAGATCATCTTTAACCTAATCTTCATCTGCAATTAGCTAAACTTTCTCCTTGAAGATAAAAAAAAAGAACTATTTCAAAGTGTAATACTTTACACTATGTTGCTTTGAAGTTTTCCCTTTTTCCTGTTCATTTAATGACTTACCTTCCTATCCGCTGTGTAAGGCTCCTTAAAGCCTTAATTTTTTTTTTCAGAAAATTACAGTGCCTTATAAATGGATTCATTCTGATTAAGTTTACTGATGTTTAAAGCTGAGAGTTGCTCTTTTTTTTTACAAGTTCCAGATGTTGTTGGGTGCTTTGTAAATATGCTAACACTGCTAATGTGTAGCTGTGCCAGAGTTTGTTTTTTTTTACATGCTACTAACAAGGTTGGGAGTTAGCGTAGTCACAGTAACGTTTGTTTTAGAGGTGTCAGTCAGGTTATTTTAACATTTTGCAAACAAGCTTGAGTTACACATATTGTGAATAAGCTAATTCAGCCAACACTGCTAAAGTGGCTAATACGCTACAAAGAAGTTCTAGAGTTTCTGTGAACTCAGCTAATGGTATGACTGACGTACGTATTTCGCTCCGTCTCTTTTTGTCTAAATGTGCCTTTATAGTTCAATGCATCTTAAAAATGACATAAGTACAGAAATAGTGCAGAAACACAGAGGACTACCTTTTTTTTAAGTTGATGTTAGCATGCAGCTACAATATAAGGTAGAGAAAACATTAAACAGAATAGCTAAAATAAAACAAGAAGTATATTTCAAAGGATTAGATCGGTCTTTCTTTGCTGCATGCAAAGTAAATAATAGTTGTTTCAGCATTTTCTTTTAAATCTCGGGTATAAAAAATTCAAATGAATGAGATTAAACAATTGCACTGAATTGATGCTTCTGTGTTTTAATTATGCCAGACACTGCTGTTCTCTGCATAGTTCACTGCACGGCAGGGGACTGTGTCCCTCTTAATTCCTTTTTTATCTTTTTAGTATAACATTAAATTGCGTTGAACATTTTCTTGCAGAAACTTTAAATTCTTCATATGTTGGTAGAAAACTGAAAAGAAATTATTTCAGTGGCCCTGTCTCATCTAATCCCAAACTTTTTTATTTTTTAGGTTTGACTCATACAATGTAACAAGCTCTTCTATTGAATCCATACCTGCCAAGGCAGAGTAACTTCAAAGTGAAGCAATCATGCTCAATTTATTGCCGTCTTAAACTGTTAAACTGAAGGTACAAAAACGAAGCCAGCAGCAGCTTTAGAAGCCTGATATAATTAGCCTCGCTTTGTCCTGCCTGCAGCCATTGTCTTTGTTTTGATCCTATCACAGGCGCTCTGTAATTGCTTTCACATCCAGTCCATTGGCTTTGCAACCTTTCATAGATTTGAGGTGAAGTTTGTTCTGTTAGGACTAATTACAGCTGATGCCATTTTTGACATTTTCTTTGTGGCAGTCCAAGATGGTGATGCTCATGGTGATGCTCATGGTGATGCATGGCTGCATACATACGACATATTTAATATCAAGAGACCTTTAACACTACAGCTTTAGCTCCAGTATTGTTAGTTTCGATAACCTTAACTCCTCAACCAATGACGCAATTAACGCAATTCCAGCGGATTCTGAAGTGGAGAAAAGCAGCTTTGCGCTGATATTCCATACTTTACAGGAGTGAAGTGTTTATGGAATCCACATTCCTCAGCTGATTCTGTTGCAAAAAAAAGTGTTTTTTTAGAAGACTATTTTGTTCGTGTTTTATATACATTCGTAAGTGTGCATGTTGGTGAAAAATTATTATTGAAAAATGCTTTTTTTTTTTACATGAAGCACTAGTTTTACCAAGAAACATAAAATAATTGCAGACTATTGCAGGTTTGAAACTCTTCTGCTTCTATCATAAAACTGTGGCAACTTTCCTTTAGCTATTCAACATTAAAGTTCCACTCGAATCATCTGAGCTATTTCGAAAGTATATTTTAATTGTGCTATTTTTAACCAAAATATATTGTATAGTTTTCTTTGAGGAAGCCCGCCCCTACTTCCCATCACCCACCTGTTCACTCTCTGCCACTAACCTACAGCCCCTTTACACCCTCAACCTAACATTGTGGCCTGCTGATTGTAGCTTTTTCAAACTTTTTTCATCAGCTCCTTCACAATGACTTGAATGACAAAATACTCAGAAATGCCATTTTTGTCGGGAAATGGTGGTGTAGGACCCAATATGCAGGAGAACAGACTTGGTGACAGAAACTAGAACATTTAATAAATGAACTGAACCAAGAAGGTGACAAAGCAGAACAGATGACCTGACAAGGATGAACTGAAGACCAGACACTTAAATAGACTGAGGGCAATTACCTGTTACTGAAGACAGCTGTGAATCACGATGAACCTTCAAACTGGTGTGACTGACAAAGGGAAACTCAGAACATGACCAAATATAACAAAACCCACAACTAAACCACAGAATCCTCACAATTTTAAGCTGAATTCATAATCAGAAAAATGCTACAAGAACGTGTTAAAAACTCAATTTTCATTTGAGTGGGGTCTTTAAACTGTTATATTTACATAATTGTTCTGCCAGCTTGCTAGTCTTTAACTAAGGTCTAAAGGTAAAATATTTTGGCTTTATCAGCTTAGAGCTTGCGCACTGATGCATTCACAGCATTTCATGGATTAACTGTCAACGTCAGTGAGCTGGTTGTCAAGACAACACCAACATAGTAGTTCTAATTTGCTAGTGAAGTACCATAGCACAAGATTCAGTCATAGCAATTTCAAGTCAAAACATTTCACTGAAAAACTTTAAACTCAAGATGAAGTCAGTAACCTGAAGGAGGAGCTGTGTCGCCGTGTGAACGCTCCACCAGACAGATATCGAAGTGCAGATGGAAGTTTCAGTAGCTTTACAGCGTCATCTCTTAAAAGTTCTTTCAATTTGACTGAACGTTAAAGATGTGCTTACGAGTTCTACTACTCTGTGTGCTACACGCTTACCTGTCACTTCAGGTGACGTGAAGCAGTTTACACCAATCATCAAAGCAGCACGACACACTTTACATCATAGTCATAAAGGAAATAATGGTTTAAAAAGTTGTAGTGGCACATATAGTATTCTATATTTATGTTTTGTTGATTTGTTTCTTTAGGAACAAAATATTGTTGAGCATGTGATCTTTTATGCAGAGGATTTTATGCAGTTGGAGTGGATTCAGTATTTGTGCATTTTCAAATTCAAAGTTTGGCAAACATTTGTTAAGATTGTGGTTTGTCATTTTTGTAAATTCATCAAGTAATTAAAAAATCTGAGATCATTTGAGAAATTTACTTTTGCATTTTAAAGATCGGTGAATTTGATAGAAGTGTTACAAAAACAAATCAATCAAGGAAGATTGTATGAAATAACAGTTATTTGTTGCCTGATGTGATGGAAATATACCCACTTCAATGACCCACTGGTTGTAGTGTTTTTTCAACATGTTCTTGTGGCATTTTTCTCATGATGGAGGACATAAATTAGGAAAAATAAGTTCAAGAATGGATTTCGGAGTATTTCTTATTCAAATCGTTGGGAAGACGACAAAAGTCAGTTTAAAGAATTTCTTTGTGACGTAGCAAATGCACTTGGCTTTGTAATAAAGCAATATATCCTTCTTTTTTGACAACATTAAAATAATGAAACAAACTTGAACAGTATTTATAGGTCAGGCTTGTTTTTATTTATCTATTTTCCTATTTTTACGTCCACAGTTCTTGTGTTTATACACAAATGACTAAATCTGTCATGCTTGTTTTTGAATGATCTCACTAATATTTTTACAGGAACTGGGTTATGAGGTGTCATGCAGTGTTTGTAGCAACCACACTCTGGAAAACCAGCACAATGGGCCAAACTGATGATGAGAAGGGTTTTAAGCAGCATCAGAAGCTCTCATTTGTCTTTGAAGACTCTAGATGTTTAGTGTTTTAGTTCACTGGCTGAAGAAGATACTCCACCTAAAATCTGTTTTTAATATCAAATAACACTCACAGTTGACTTGACTATTGATATTTTACCCAAAAAATCCTGACAGGCTTTTAGGGCAGCCATATATCATGATTGAATGTTTTAATCAATTTGCACAAAAGTAAGAATATCTTATGACAGTAAGTTTGCCATGTCAGTTTGTCCTGTGCATCTATTCTATTCTATTCTATTCTATTCTATTCTATTCTATTCTATTCTA
>BSAI01000104.1:949196-986104 GCA_036245035.1 Adrianichthys oophorus
TATTCTATTCTATTCTATTCTATTCTATTCTATTCTATTCTATTCTAGCTGAGTAGGGTCACAGGGATTACTGGAGGATATTTCAGTAACCAAACGGTAAAGGCTGGTGGGCAGTCTATTGTAGGACCAACTAACCACAATATTATTTAAAAACGAAATCAAAAACATCATCATTTTTCTTCTTTGTTGCTTCTATTTATACCTGATTGGAAAGGCTATTTGTTGAAACTGCACATGCAAAAACATGTACTAAAACGGCAGCTAAAAAAAACACATTTCAAATAAAAGAAAACTGGCTGCTTTTGGAAACAAGCTGTGAAGATTTGTTTCTTTTCTTCACTTTAACCTTTTAATGTCTTACAGGCAGACAACTGCTGCTTTCAAGCTAACATTAGAGATGTTTTTCCATTCAAAACAACAAACAACAAAAAGCAAAGGAGACAAAAATAGTGTGGACATTTTAGATGTCTAGACTAGTTCAGCATAATAACAAAGAAGTATAAAAGGGTATTTAAAAACATGTAAATGGTGGCATTCTTTACAGCCGTGTTAGACATGACGCATTGGTCAGTTTTTACCCAAGAGAAGTTTAGAGGAGCTAAAGGCATTAAAACCACTGCTGGAAACTGTGGGACGGTACAACTGGAGACTAACATTGTTCTGAGGGTATATTCACATGAAAAGAATACTCATCTAATTTCTAAATTCTTCAATTTGGGTGGAAAGAGTGGAAAAGTATACGAAAAATCCAAACTTACAGAAGGATCGTACTTCTTTACTTGTTAATGACCCACCCACTCCAAAAACAATCCTGTTGTTGGTGTTTTTAACGTGTTCTTCTGGCATTTTTCGGATGGACAATACACGTACTGTACATGAAGAAAACTAGGATTAAATTTGTGTATCTGAGTATTTTCCTTATTCAAATTGTTGTGAATCAGGAACAGACATAACAATGCCATTGGATAATGCTTGTATCTGTGATGTAGAAGCTCCAATGGGCGGGCCACAAGCTCCCTACTCCGCTCCTCTCTGGTGCATCCACTTGCAGACAAATAGATCCATGCATGTCTTTATTTTCCTTGTCCGAGCTGGTATCTGGCCTTGCACTGTACAGCTGGATGGCTCTAATATTGCTTGCCATTTTTGACAACTGGTGCAACTGACTACTGCACCGGTTATGTTAAGATGTGGTTGTTAGGGACTGTAAGTAGTGGGAGAGAGTGTAAACAGATGGATGATGGGAAATGGGGCAGGCTTGCTCTGATCCAACAGTCCCACCCACAACTCAGAAGTAAATTTCTAATGAACTCCTGCTGCTCTGCAGAAACTATGTCCTAGAAAATAACTTTTTAAAAATAATTTTGGCAAAAAACTGCATAATTATAGTTAAAAGACCACAGGGAACAATTTTACAATGGATCAAAAATGATTGGAGTGGGGATTTTTGTCTGTTGTTGATGTGGTGCAGTTTTTACCAAATGGTCTCAACCAATGCCTCATGCATGACAGAATGGAACCTCATTTTTATTGCATCAAAATTAGAAAAGGTGGATGTTGTCAAGCCTGCTTTGTAAAACTGCAGCATGGTTTGAAAATTTTATGTTGTTGGACATGCTGTGGGTTTTTACTTACAACAGTCACATTTTTTCTGCTGTTTTGTTTTTTTAATGTTAACCTGTATCATTTTTTGTTGCTTTTGATACAAAGTATCAAGTTTTAAAATAGTTTTTCTTTAATGTGCTTTGGTACAGGAAATAAAATCTCCATCTTCTCACAGTCTGATCCACTTGGAGCATTGCACAGAATTGATTCTCCACAGTTATAAAGCACATAATGAGTTACCTGGCTCATAGTATATATTTTACAATGACATAAAAAACCTTAGTGAGATCCAAAAAGCCTAGTAAATTTATATGTTGTACCTTTACTCCAGCATGGGAGTTTCTTCAAAAAAATGTCTTGGCTATCCAATCATCCTCATTGAATCTGAGATGGACACTTGAGAGTTGAATTTTGGAGCTTGTAAACATCAGTCATTTCTTTTTTTTTTTAGCTCTAGATCACGACTTCCAGATTATTTTTAGAAACTGCTTGGCATCGAATCAAATATTTAGTTGTGTTTTACGTTGAATTAACAAAAGAAAAAAAAGATACCTCCACACTGGTGAATCTGTTTTGGATTAATAAACTGCATTCACTGCTATCTGGTTTAAAATGAAAAATTCACTGGAAAAATGGTCCCAAAACTACGATGAAACTACTTTAAAACCACCCGAAAGACATTGTAGAGCTCAAGTTATTAATTTAGATGGCACCCATTGTTGCGGCTTGTGACGGCCCAATACCCCACACCCCCGACTGGTGTGGCCTGCTGGATCACAGTTCATGCACTTCAGATGTCGGGAGCTTCTTCTAAGCTTCTTTCCATGGAAAGAATCAGTCAAATAATGATGAGCAGAATTCTAATGCTAACCCCCGAAGCTAGTTTTAGAAACTAGTTGAAGTTTGAAAACATTTGCAAGATAAATTGCAAATTTATCTTCAGTTACGATATTAAATTTTCCTCATATTGTGTAACCCTAATTTACAATGTAGATGGAACAGACAGAAATGCTGCATCATACATGGACAGTCAGTTAGCTAAACTATTTAATATTCCTTATGATTGTATAGTTAGAGGTTTTACCATCAACCAAACCATTAGGACTCTTTGTCCTAAATAGAAACTAGATTCCGGCCTCATGAGGATGCTTTAACTTTTCAGTATTTGCCTGATGCTGTTTCATGATGACAGTTCCTCCAGAGAGCCTTTACAGCACCAAGCACTGCCTAACTTTCTGGAACACTGAAAAGAGGAAGGCCATAGCCATTTTTCAGGCTCATGTTCTACTCAGCCCACCTGTCTACACCTGACAGAGCTAAATGTTTGCCATGAAGATGGTGCAGACATCTGGAGTGCTATTTGTTGTAATAATTCATTGTTGCTGATTTCATATTCAACCCCAACTCAGTCAGCTCCTAAACTCTATGACTCCCTGCTTGAGTGCCACCCCATGTGAGCAATCTGTCGCTAACACATTTTTAGAGCACAAATACTGTAGATATTGCTCCACACAGCAGCTAGTGTACATTTCTGGCCTGTATTTGATGAGTTGCTTCATGTCTGCTTTGCTTCTGTGTGAAAGATGTCCTATTTGCTCTGAAAACAGAGGGAGGCCAGGTTTTGCATAGCTTTTCTGTTTTTTTGTTTTGTTTTTGTTTGTCTTTTTTTAACAGTGTAACTATTTCCCTCCTTTATACTGAAAGTGCTTGAATGCTCAGTTACAACAAAAACATTTTTATGGTGTAGACCTCTCACCAATATGACCAATTTGATCAAATTGATGCTTTTTTTGTAAACTTGTTTGTACTTCATTAGCACTCACTGTCAATGTAACAACTCAGTTATATTTGATAGTCAGTCATTTCTGACGTGTATTCTCCCAATTTCTTTCAAAAAACGTCTATCTTAGTTACACCTTGGACATACTGTTATTTGATCTTTATTACACAAACATTGTTTTTAGTAGTTATTCATTTATAAAGAGCATGAAACTCATTTTCAGATTATGGTCCTGTTTTGTACAAAATGGAACCAAAGTTTGAGCCTAAGCTTTGATTTCAGGATTCTGAGAAAAACAAATACCATGACTGTAATTACATATGTTATCTTCAAAACCTTTTTCCTCAAACCCAATATTTTAACTTTTGTATGGTTTTATCTTGTTATGAAATCTGGTCTAAATTGATTTTTGTCATTGATTTTAGACACTGTGTGCTTCACAATCTGCACATTAGGAAAGGATTCTTTCAGCTTGGCATTCAACAACAGTGTTGGGAGTGTTACTTTAAAAACAAATTAATTCAACTTATTTTAAATGGGTGGAGTGCTCCTGCTCCGGTGGAGGAGTTTAAATATCTTGGGGTCTTGCTCACGAGTGAGGTAAAATCAGAGCGTGAGATCGAAAGGTGGTTTGGTGCGGTGTCCACCGTTATGTGGTCGCGGTAGCGGTCTGTTGTGGTGGAGAGAGAGATGAGGCAGAAAGAAAAAGCTCTCAATTTACCGGTCGATCTTCATTCCAATACTCAGCTATGGTCATGAGCTCTGGGTCATGACCGAAAGAACGAGGTTTGAGATACAAACGGCTGAAATGAGCTTCCTCCGTAGGGTGGCTTGGTGCGCTAGGTCAGCACAGTTTATTAAATATATTTATTGTAACACTGCATTTAACATTTAGCATTCATTGTTGTAAAAACAAAAGCAGCAATTAGTGTGATTACTCCATTACTGAAAGGTAACAGTTACCTTTTTTCTTTATTGTAAACGACATTGCTACTACCATTAAACAATAACACTACAAAAGCCTTTGTTGTAAAGCTGAACGTTTTATTCTAAGCAGCTTTTCTCTTCAGGCTTTTTATTGCTATTTACTTCTACAAATGTGTTTTCTCATGTTCTAGGAAACAGAAGTTTTTTGGGACGGAACATTGGAACGAATACATCTGACTGCTTACAGTTGTGTCTGCAGAAAAAAAGAAAGGCATTGTTCTCATATTGGGACCTCAGAGCAACACATAATGGCATTTATGTATTAAAGTTAGGTGTGATTGTTGAGTGTTTGCCTCATACCTTTGAGGTGTGAAGGGTATTTGATAGAATAGCCAGATGCCCTTGGGTGGCCATCGGCTGCATTATCTTTCTGTGTGTCCTGCCCTGATTGTATCTCTCGGCTCTGCTCTGCATGCTGCCTAGGTTGTGCCACTTGTTTGCCCCAGTCCCATTGTGTTTTTCTTTCATCTAATCCCCTTCTTTTAAAAGGATAAAGAAAAGCAGCAGGGCTCACGGAGAGGTAAAGCATGTGTCTCTGGCTGTCAGCTTGTTGCTGTTTGGGATTAAGGAGTCTGCAGTAAGGATGATGGCATAATGATGAGGCTATTTCCCAGTTTGTTGCTTTAGTCAACATACGACATGGTTGCAAAGAAATTTCTAGAATCAGGGAGATTTATCACAGAAATAAGAGGACACACTATTTCACCAGCTTTATCTTGACACAATATTTTTCAAGCATGCAGTGCATGGCTAATTGAGATAAATAGCTGTGTGAACAGTGCTGCTGACAGGGTGGGGAGTGGCTCTTTGTGAGTCTGTTGGCTTGTGTTCTCTCTCAGATCCAGAGATTAGCTGTTTCTCACTATAAAGAAAATAGTAATAGGTCATAAAGCTGTGTAGAGTTTCCTGAATGTATATGATGAGCAAATATGGTCACTTAGTGGTCTGAAAAACTTTACTTCAGCCGGAAGCATTTAGTGATAAAATAAGTAATCTGCATTCTTCTTGTCCTTACATCTTTTCCTTTCAGGGGTCAACACAGTAAATCAGCTTCCTCCATCTAACCCTGTCTTCTGCATTCTCTACTCTAACACCAGATACCTTCATGTCTTCGTTCAC
Organism: Adrianichthys oophorus; assembly: GCA_036245035.1. NCBI lineage: Eukaryota > Metazoa > Chordata > Actinopteri > Beloniformes > Adrianichthyidae > Adrianichthys > Adrianichthys oophorus. The sequence goes on from BSAI01000104.1 coordinate 954,688, forward strand.
TGCATCCATAAACCTCCTCTTTGGTCTTCCTCTTGACCTCTTTCCTGCAGCTCTAGACTCAGCATCCTTTTACCAATATATTAACTGACTCTCCTCTGGACTTGACCGAACCGTCTCAGTCTGGCCTCTCTGACTTTCTCTCCAAAACCTCTAACATGTGCTGTCCTTCTGATGAACTCATTCCTGATCCTGTCCATCCTGGTCATTCCTAAAGAGAACCTCAGCATCTTCATCTCTGCTACCTCCAGTTCTGCTTCCTGTCTTTTCCTCAGTTCCTCTGTCTCTAGTCTGAACAACATGACTGCTCTCACCACAGTTTTGTTCATCTTTCTTTTCATTTGAGCTGAAACTCTTATCACACATCACAGCTGACACTTTCTCCATTCATTCCAACCTGCCTGCACTCGCTTCTTCACTTCTGTTCCACACTCTCCATGACTCTGGACTGTTGACCCTACATACTTCAAATCCTCCACCTTCTTCATCTCTTCTCCCTGTAACCTCACTTTTTCATTTGGGTCCCTTTCATTCACACACATGTACTCCATCCTGCTGCAGCTAACCTTCACTCCTCTCCTTTCCAGGACAAACCTCCACCTCTCTAGCTTCTCCTCCAGCTGTTCTCTGCTCTCACTACAAATCACAACATCGTCTGCAAACATCATAGTCCATGGTGACTCCTGTCTAACCTCATCTGTCAGCCTGTCCATCACCATGGCAAACAGGACGGGGCTCAGAGCTGATCCCTGATGTAATCCCACCTCCAACATGAACTCCTCAGTCACCCCTACAGCACACCTCACCACTGTCTTACAGCCCTCATACATGTCCTGCACTGCTCTAACATACTTCTGTCACCGCAGACTTCCTCATACAATACCACAGTTCCTCTCTATGCACTCTGTCATAAGCTTTCTCCAGATCTACAAAGACACAGTGAAGCTTTCTCTGACCTTCTCTGGAGTTCTCCATCAACATCCTCAAAGCAAATATTACATCTGTTGATCTTTTTCTTGGAATGAAACCATACTGCTGCTCACAAATGTTCACTTCTGATCTTAGTCCAGCTTCAACCACTCTTTCATTGTATGGCTTATCAGCTTTATTCCTCTGTAGTTTCCACAACTCTGCACATTTCCCTTATTCTCAAAAATGGGCACCACCACACTTCTCCATTTCTCAGGTATCTTCTCACCACCTAAGATCCTATTAAAAAGCCCGGTCAAAAACTCCACTGCCATCTCTCCTGGACTCAATCATCAGATCCAACTGCCTCTCCACTCTTCATCTTCCTCACTGCCCCCTCACGTCACCCTTACTAATCTTTGTTACTTCCTGCTCCACAGCAGTCACCTCTTCTCTTCTTTTTTCTCTCTCATTTTCTTCATTCATCAACTCTTCAAAGTATTCTTTCCGTCTTTCCATCACACTACTGACACCTGTCAATACATTACCATCCCTATCATTAATCACCCTAACCTGCAGCATGTCTTTCCCATCTCGGTCTCTCTGCCTTTCTAATCTGTGTCGGTCAGTCTCTCCCTCTTTACTACCCAACCTAGCATACAACTAATCATAAGCCCGTTGTTTGGCCTTTGACACCTCCAGTTTCACCTTACGATGCATCTCCTTGTACTCCTCTACTCTCAGTCCTCTCTGTGTCCCACTCCTTCTTAGCTAGCCTCTTACTCCATATACACTCTTGCACCTCTTCATTCCACCACCAATATCCTTATCAACTTTCCTGACGACACTCCCACCTGTCTCCCTGATCACATTAGCTGTAGTTATTCAATCATCTGGGAGTACCTCTTGGCCGCCTTGAACCTGTTTCAACTGTTTCATAAAAGTCATGCAATATTCTTCCTTTTTTAGCTTCCACCAGTGTGTCCTCTTCTCTGCCTTTGCCCTGTCTTTCTTCATCTTTTTCATCACCAGAGTTATCCTACACACCACCATCATCATATGCTGTCTGGAAACACTCACCAACCAGTACTTTACAGTCACTGATCTCATTCAGATTGCACCGTCTATACAAGATGTAGTCTGTCAGAAGTCAGAGCTCTGTCTCCCCTTCTGGTCACCAGTGGGAGCCGTTTCCAGAGTACTAAATGTCAGGGTTGACGTGCGAACACAGAAGCAGACGGTATTAATAAATTAAAAGTCTTTCATTTTTTTTGAATCAGTACTCGAAATCAGAACACAAATCCATGAAGGTACAAAAACCACCCGACAACCAGTGCAGGGGAGACGAAGACTTATAACCAGGAGGAGGGGATGAGGTAAGTGAAAACAGGTGTGCCAATTAAGGAGGGAGAGAACACACACTAGGAGGGCAGTCTCAAGAGACCGGAAAAAAACAGGAGAAACACAGGAAGTGCAACCAACAACAAAATAAAACAGGAAGTGGACACCGAACACAAAACCAACAAATGTCCTGGGTCCATAACCCCACAGTACCCCCCCCCCCCTCAAGGTGTGCCGCCTGGCGCAGGGGGAAGCCTGTCCCGGTACCGCCGATTGAAGTCCCTGATGAGCTCAGGATCCAGAATCCGCGAAGCAGGCTCCCAGGACCTCTCCTCAGGCCTGTACCCCTGCCAGTCCACCAGATACTGGAGGCCACGTCCCCGTCGCCGAACGTCCAGCAGGCAACGAACAGTGTAGGCCGGCTGGCCATCAATGATGCGGGGAGGGGGGTGGCGGAGACGAAGGAGGCTGCAGGGGACTCGTAACATGCGGCTTCAGCTGAGATACATGAAAGACCGGGTGGATGCGCAAGGACCTGGACAAGCGCAGCCTGACCACCACAGGATTGATGACCTTCAGGATCTCGAAAGGACCGATGTACGTGGGGGACAGCTTCTTGGATTCCGTCTGAAGCTTGATGTGTGCAGTGGACAGCATGACGGATTGGCCTGGTAGGTAAGTAGGTGCCGGAGTGCGTCGACGATCTGCCAGCCTTTTGTAGGTAGCCCCTGAACGCAACAGGGCCGCCCGAGCCTCGCGCAAAACACGCCGACAGCGGCAGTATAGATGCTGAACCGACGGAACGGCCACCTCCGTCTCCTGCTCGGGGAACGGGGGGGGGGTTGGTACCCCAGAGAGCACTCAAACTGGGACATACCAGAAGCAGATGAGGTGAGGGAGTTGTGCGCATATTCCACCCATGGCAACAAGGAGCTCCAGGAGGTCTGGCGTTGGGAATAGATACACCGGAGAGCGGCCTCCAAGTCTTGATTAGTCCGTTCCGCCTGACCATTAGTCTGTGGGTGAAAACCAGAAGACAGGCTGGCAGTAGTCCCGAAAGCCCCACAGAACGCCTTCCAGACTTGTGAGATGAACTGAGGACCACGATCCGACAACATGTATGTGGGGATACCATGCAGCCTGAAGACATGTTTTATGATCAATCTAGCTGTCTCTGCAGCAGAGGGGAGTTTGGTTAGAGCCACAAAATGAGCAGCCTTAGAGAAACGGTCCACAATAGTCAGAATAACGGTTCTCCCGGCAGAAGGAGGTAGGCCGGTAACAAAGTCCAGAGCAATGTGTGACCAAGGCCGACCCGGGATGGACAGTGGGTGTAATAGTCCAGCAGGCGGGTGCGTACTGACCTTGTTCTGGGCACAAACCAGACAACCTGAAACATAGTCCCGGACGTTCTTGGTCATACTGGGCCACCAGAAACGGCGACGCAGAAAAGAGCCAGTCCTGCGGATACCTGGGTGGCAGGTGAGTCGCGTAGCATGAGCCCACTGGAGAACCTGGGACCTGAGTGAGCTGGGGACAAACATATTATTAGGAGGACCTCCTCCCGGGTCCGGCTCCTGAACCTGGGCAGCCTTAATGTCCCTCTCCAACTGCCAGGAGAGGGCGCCCAGCACACAGGAGGGAGGAAGAATAGAGGCTGGTTGGCCGTCTTGCACAGCCGATTCCTGTTGTCGGGAGAGGGCATCCGGATTTACATTCTTCGAACCTGGTCGATAGGACACCACAAAAAAAATCGGTTGAAAAATAGAGACCACCGTGCCTGCCTGGAGTTCAACCGTTTGGCAGTTCGCAGATAGGACAGATTCTTATGATCTGTCCAGACCAAGAACGGCATTGCTGACCCCTCCAACCAGTGCCTCCATTCCTCAAGAGCTAGCTTAATTGCTAGCAATTCCTTATCTCCCACATCATAATTGTGCTCCACCGGAGTAAGCCGGCGGGAGAAGAAAGCGCAATGGCGCATTTTACTGTCAGATACCCCTCGCTGAGACAATACCGCACCCACCCCCGTATCAGAGGCATCCACCTCAACAATAAACTGCCTGGAAGGGTCAGGTTGGGCCAGGATAGGTGCAGAGGTAAAAAGATGCTTACGCCTGTTGAAGGCGGCCTCCGCCGCCTCCGTCCAGACGAACGGTGAAGAGGTAGAGGTGAGAGCCGTGAGGGGCGCGGCCACAGAGCTGTAGCCATGGATGAAGCGACGGAGGAAGTTGGCAAACCCCAGAAACCGCTGTAACTGTTTCCGGTTAGCAGGTGTAGGCCACTCCACCACCGCTTTCACCTTAGCCGGATCGGGTCTCACCTCACCCTCTGCTACCACAAACCCCAAAAACGAAACAGACGGAGAGTGGATCTCACACTTCTCCGCCTTCACAAATAATTTCTTCTCCAGTAACCGCGGGAGCACCAGACGAACATGCCGCCGATGTTCGCTGGCGTCCCTGGAAAAAAACAAAATATCATCCAGGTACACTAAAACAAAACGATGTAGAAACTCTCGTAATACAACATTAATCATAGCCTGGAACACAGCAGGAGCATTACAGAGGCCAAACGGCATAACGAGGTACTCGAAATGTCCTAAAGGAGTGGTGAAGGCGGTCTTCCATTCGTCACCGGCTCTGATGCGCACGAGATTGTAAGCGTTGCGAAGGTCCAGTTTGGTGTAAATCCCGGCCTCCTGCAATGCCTCAAATGCTGAGTTCATTAAAGGCAGGGGGTAACTGTTTCTGACAGTGATCTCATTTAGCCCTCGATAATCAATACATGGTCGGAGAGACCCGTCTTTCTTCCCAACAAAAAAAAAAACCCGGACCCCACTGGTGATGAAGACGGTCTGATAAGTCCAGAATTCAGAAACTCAGCAATATATTGTTCCATAACCTCCCTCTCAGGTTTAGACAAACTATATAACCTGCTCTTAGGCAAGGTAGCACCAGGTTGGAGTTCAATAGCGCAGTCATATGGCCTGTGAGGCGGTAAGGAGAGAGCTTGTGATTTGGAGAACACCTCAGCTAGGTCGTGGTATTCCGGCGGTACCCCGGATAGGTCAGGTGAGGGCGGCCGCCCTACTGGGACAGCGGGGTCTTCCCTAGGAGGCTGAGCTGAGCGCAGACAGGCGGTGTGACATCTCTCACTCCAGCCAGAGACCCGACTGGAGGGCCAGTCGATGACTGGGTTGTGCGCCATAAGCCAGGGGTAACCCAGAACCAGTGGGTTCTGGGCGGAGGAAAAAACGGGTAAGTTCGTGGTGATTGCCAGAAATCATCAGATGAATGGGTTCGGTTATTTGTGAGATGGTGGCTACCTCTTGACCGTTGAGGGAGACCACTTGTAAAGGACAGGGCAACAATTCGCACTTAAGACCGACCTGTTTAGCTAGCTGGGCATCCATGAGGTTCTGCTCTGCTCCTGAATCCACCAAAGCTTTAACCGAAACCCCCCTCCCATGAAACATTACCTGAATCTTTAACAAGCAGGCAGCAGGTTTAGGAATAGTGAGCGCTGAATCACCGCTCGTCAGCGCGCCCACTCTTACTGACGAGCAGAGGTGTTCTGGGCATTCCCTGCAGAAATGACCCCGCCTACCACAGTAAAGGCACTCACCTGCCGCCATCCGCCGTCGTCGTTCAGAAACAGACAGTCTGCCCCGTCCGAGCTGCATGGGTTCCTCCTGCACTTATAACGGGGTTTCTGCGGGAGAAACAGCACAGTCGGGTGAGTTGGTGGGCCTGCGATGTAGGCGGGGAACCACCCTGCCATGCTCCTCCTTGTGGTCCTGTAATCGGTTATCTATCCTGATAACCAGGGCGATGAGAGGTTCCAAGGTAGATGATAACTCAAGTGAGATTAGTCTGTCCTTTAATTCCTCCGACAGTCCTTCCATGAAAGTGTCCGTGAGCGCAGTAGTGTCCCAACCACTAGTGGAGGCCAAGGTCCGGAACTCTATGGCATAGTTAGCTGCCCTTCTGTCCCGCTGTCTTAATTTCATAAGCGCACGAGCTGCCTCTCTGCCTGGCTTGGTATGATGAAATACCTGCTGGAAAGCCTCCAGGAAAGCCGAGAGAGATGCGCAGGTAGGGGCTCCACGCTGCCACTCTGCGGTAGCCCATGGTCCGGCTCTGCCGGTGAGGTGGAATATAAGGAAGGCCACCTTGGCTTGTTCCGTAGGATAATGAGGAGCCTGTAACTGGAAATGGAGCTCACACTGGGTAATAAAGGCCCGGCAGTCCCCGGAAAACCTTTCTGGGCGGGCCAGCTGTGCAGCAGGAGCGACAGGAACTCCATCCAAGGTCCCCTGGATCGGCATGGGAGGCGATGGGCGTGGCGAAGGGAAAGACGGTGGATGTTGGACCCGCTCCTCCAGTTGTTCAAACCACTGTCCCAACGCGGCAAATTGTCGCTCCTGACGGCTTGACATCTCCAGCAACCCTTGACGAAGACAAGAGGTCTGCTCCTCTTGCTGGCGGAGTAGTGCCCGTAATGTCTCCGCGTCTGCTGTGTCCATGTTACAGGTCGGGTGGTAATGTCAGGGTTGATGTGCGAACACAGAAGCAGACGGTATTAATGAATGAAGTCTTTCATTTATTTGAATCAGTATTCGAAATCAGACCACAAATCCATGAAGGTACAAAAACCACCCGACAACCAGTGCAGGGGAGACGAAGACTTATAACCAGGAGGAGGGGATGAGGTAAGTGAAAACAGGTGTGCCAATTAAGGAGGGAGAGAACACACACTAGAAGGGCAGTCTCAAGAGACCTGAAAAAAAACAGAGGAGAAACACAGGAAGTACAACCAACAACAAAATAAAACAGGAAGTGGACACCAAACACAAAACCAACAAATGTCCTGTGTCCATAACCCCACATAAACTCACTACATCTCCCATCAGCCCCAGCGCGCACTCCCCAGATTCCGCTCACTTGACTCCAATCACTGACAATCACCCACCTGTCTCTTAAGCAACACTCACAGTCTCGCTCAGTATGAAGTATTGTTTGTGCCATCCGTCCTGCATTACCAAGCGTTTCTATCTGGACCTGATCTTCTGTTTCTGACCCGGCTTATTCTCTAATTGCCTGCCGCCTACGCTGCCTGTCTGACTCTGATTTAGCTTTGTGGACTTTTAGCTGTGCTTGGTTTCCGTCTGAACTAATAAACAAGTGGAACCAGCTGTCTGAATCAGCAGCCTGAATGCTGTGCACCATCTCGACCAATCGCAGCCACCATCTTCGTGGAGTGGAGAGCGACGGATCGGGTGCCAGGCCAATACGAGGACCTGTGGGAGATCTTCCATAAGCAGCATGCCCCATGGCAAGAAATTTTTAGGTCAAGACAAAAAAAAGTCAAAAGTAAAACTAATTGTTGTATTCTATTTTTTGTAAAGTTGTGCACAAAGTATTAATTTGTACACAACTTTGTCTGTATGAATATGTTTCTGATTCATAGTTATTTTACCCCATAAAACACACCTTTCAGTTGAAGTATAGACTGAATAACTAGTATTTAGAGGAGCAACTTCTAACATTTGTTTTCTTGCTTGATCGACCTTTTTTTTTATCTTTGTATTTCAACATTATTAGGGTATCTACATGTGCATATTGCATACTAATAAGCATGCTGCTTGCAATAGGGAAAGTAATGAAAAGAGAAGTCCATAAATCATCATGTAATGCACCTCCAACTAGGTTTTCTTCATGATTGTTCTTTCAGTGACAGTGGATGGCTCTTCAGCATATGGCTGGCTTCTCTTTCTCAGAGCTTCATTCTTATTTACAGAAATCAAAGTGCTCTCTGTCTGATGGCTTGCAGTAAAGAGCTATTAGCTCTGTCAGAGGACATGCAATGAGAGCCTGCCTGCAGAGTGTGGTTCTTCCCATCAGATAAGTGACAAATAACAGCCCACCAATACCAACACGAGAGAGCATACAGGGCTTTAAAAGTGTTTACAGTCAGATTAGCTTCTTGCAAAAGGAAGGGAAGGTTGAAGTGAATCATCAATGTTTTATTGATTTGGCCGTATGAATTTTTTACCACCTGAGGTGCTCTTCAAATGCATGTCAAGTCATCTTAGATAAAAATTTGCTGAGAGCACAACTGTGTTTGTGGAGCCTGAGACATCACTTGTGTCCTTCATGTGCTTGCTAAGCTATTTTTCTTTTCTGGGTGTAAACTACTAAAGACCATGGTCTGCTTTTTAAATATTTCTGCTATTTGTATGGGTCACCAGCATCATCATAACTTTGGGTTTTAGTTTTTAGCATATTTTGCCTGTCACAGGAAAGGAGCATATTTTCTCTTTTTAATGGCATGTGTGGGGATGTATTAATGGACTCAACAAAACTCTTGTTTTATTCAGGTTGTGTCCGAATTCCTTCACCACACATTTCTAAGTGCTCTTTGAAGTATTTCCCATTTTGTAGTGCTGTCCGAATTCAAAATTACAAAATCCAGTTGTCAGGAGTCTCTGAAAAACCCCTGTACATCAATGCTCACGTGATTGGCAGATATAGACCACAATGCATTTAGATTTTTTTTTTCATATGAACAAAAGTTATTTCACAGTTTTTTAATAAACCATCTGCGTTTTATCATCAGAACATGGTAGATTTCTGAAAAGTCTATGTCAAATGTTTCATTAAATTGGTTTTTACTTCAGTAAATTTACAGTAAAAAAGAACAAACGTAGTGAACATGCTGTCTGAATTGCTTTTAAAATTCAGGGCAGTTATGTAGTATCATACTATGTAGTCCCACACTATGGAGTTCTGAGTAGTTAAGGAGTAGGGAGGAAATTTGGACCCAGACTCAGTCGTGCCCAAGTACCAATTTTCGGGTCAATTTAGCTGAAGTAAACAGTTTAGCCACACCACTTCAGGCTTCATTTCTTCAGTTCCCAGTCTGTGGGTAATGTCAGAGTTAATGAATTCAAAAAAGACACATCTATGATTATAGGTAGAAAAGGGGCCACTGTTGTCTTTTAACATGCCACCTTTAGTTTTAATCAAACTCTTGGCATAATTGAGAGTACTCCAGAATACTTGTGGCATTTCTAGCCAAGTCTAAGTCAATCCTTTCTTCTTACAGCCCAGTCTCTCTCTTTTACTCTGCAATGTTCTATGGGACACAGATCAAAGATGCTTGTTTTTTGTCATCATTCTGTACTCCCTCATGTGTCTTTTCTGGGTGATTAGCACAACCAGATCTGCGTGGCTGCTGCCCACCACTGGGCAACGTGTCTCTAAGTGTTGCCCTACCACAACCAATTTCCCTTGGGATCAACAAAGTACATGTCCTCATCATCATCATCAATGTAGACCTGCGTGAAGCCCCCAGTTGGAGGCTAGCTCCTCAAGACTAAAAACAAAGATAATTGTCTTCTCATACATTCACAAAAGTAATTGATCTTTAATTACATTTCACTTCCATTTTCATTAAATGAGTATTGCAAAACAAAGTTTGCATGTTTTTTCTCCCAGTAAATAGCCTTCTCTTACATCACTGGCTTTATAGAGCAGGTCTGTCTGCTTCTCCACAGAAAGTGAGAAGGACAAATCATCTTTATAAATTTCAAGGAAAAGGTTTGACATGATTTGGTGACCTTATACAGGGATGATTGTACTGGAGAGCAGAGCTCATCTCCCTCCATCTATCAGTATTTGTTCTGTCGTGCGAATGCTGATCAGTCTGTGGAAAATATATTATCTGCCTTAAAAATATCAATAACAGAAAACATGATAATATAGCTTTGTATGTTTACTATAACAGCATATTGAAGCGTGAAGGATAGACCATAATATCAAATATTGCTGCATCCCTAATATTTAGAAGCTTCATAGTGTTCGCTCCAAATGCAACTTTCTATTTTAGCTGGCTGATCCTTTTAACGTTGCATCTACTTTCTGTGCAAAACATTTTAACACCAATAAATCATAAACTGTTTATTATGCAACCAACAGATGTATCTTACATTGCAGCTTGTTTATTTGGTCTTATAAACAAGTCGATCTGCCGTCCAAAGCAGTTGTTCATTTTGAGGAGACTTGTTCTTTTTCTTTATACTGAACAGAATTCAGTTCATTTTGTTTTGCAAAATGATGCAAGAAGTAAATCCGTAGTTCAGCCTAAAAGTGACATTTGTCTGTGTATTGTATTGTATGGCCTGCAGTCTATTCCGAATACTTTGTGTTTTGCTTGTCTGCTTGTGGATGAAGGGATTTTTGGATCCTGCTTTAACATTTCTAGCCTGACAACATCTCTTGTTATGAAGTCATTACATTAAATATGCTTGTGCCTTTTAGACTTTTTAAAACTGAGACATCATTGAGGGCTTTTACTAGATAAAGCACCAATTTGTCTGGGAATGCAGAACTCTATGGCGTTTTTACATTGAAATGACATTTTTATAACTTTTTTTTCTGTTTGCTCTGACATGCAAATGCAGCTTTGGTTCCAAAAAAGATTTGTGATGGAAAACTCCAACTAGGGAGAAATAAACCTGTATTATAATGTTATATGGCGCCAGCTGGCAAAATAAATGCTCTTTGGGTGAAGATAAACGTTACTTTTAAAAATGTATTTTATCTTTGAGGTTTTTTTATGTCTCAGGGGGAAGTTTTTTGCCCGCAGTGAGCCAGCTGCATTCTTTTTTTTTTTTTTTGTAAAGACTAGTTTTCATAGCCTGTAAACCTCGAATGTTCCACAGTTTGCTTTCACTTGGAGGGATATCTTCTGGTTCTGCTGCAGTGTTTAAAGCAAACATCAAGACTGTGTTCCTAAATTGTGCTTTTTCAAATGGTGGCAGATTTCAGATGGGAACACATTTTCTTTGAAAAATGAAAAGTCAGATTTTATAATAAAAAAAATCTTCATAGTTTTACAATAAAAATCCCTCACATATTATTTTATGCTCATCTTACAGTTGATGTGAGCACAGCTCTAGGGGACACAGACCTGCTGCAGTTGATCCACATCCTGGTTAGTTTAAAGCATTTTCCTGCTGGTTGGCAGTTTGCTGAACCTCTTTAGAACCTCATCTCTGATTCATGTGACCTTCTGAAAGGTGTTGACCATTGAAGAGTAATGTTCTTATCTTGGTAAGACAGGGTGGCCTTAGTTTTTTATATCAGGCCGGACAGCGGTTCACGCAGACTCGACAGGCAGGATCTTTTGTGAGGGAAGTCTCTGTGGACCTCCGCTGAACTCATTCTGCTCGCTGCCATTTAAAGAAGCCATCTGGACGGTTTTGGCGCTGTTGAGGAAGACCTGCCGCTCTCCTGATTACAGTGATAAGTGTGTGCGTGGCGGTGGGGGGGGTTGACAACATCTGGCTGCTCACTAAACTTCATCATGTCTGCTATTTAATGAACCTTTACCTGCTCAGCCTGTCACTCTAAAATAGATCGTTTTTTTTTTTTTTTTATACCTTATTCTGCAGCGTGATCTGCCTTCTCTGGCTTTATCATGATAATTCATCATAATAGAAAAGCATCAATATTTGAGTAGAGTGGCATTCAAAATTCAGTGGTTTGAGCAGTTTTTGTAATTACTGTCCTCTTATGTTGCCTTAATAGCTCTCATCATAGGTAATTTATGGAGACCTGGCTGCCATCCGCGCTCCCCCACTCCCATATCATTGAAACACATTTTTTTATTATTCTTATTTTGGCATCTGAGGGATTCTGTTACTTTATCATCCAGCCTATTTTATTCTCTTATTTGTTTCAGAACAACAAGACAGCCATGAAAGACTTTTCTTTCTTGTATTTTTTCTATCCATCTGTCCATCCATTTCTAAACCCGCCATGTCCCTTTCGGGGTCACAGAACCATGTTTTTGGACTTTTTTCTACTACTTAACAAACGTAGTTGATGTTCTTGGGCTGCGTGGTTTTGTAGTGGTTAGCAGTCTAATCTCCCAGCAAGAAGGCCTTGGTTTTAAATCCCAGCTGGGACTTCACTGTGTGGCGTATGCACAGTAACTGTGTGCATTCTGTGTGCAGTCCAAAAACATACTTTTTAGGTTGATGAGTGATTCTTAAATGTCTGTTTCAATGTGGGTGTTTTCTTGTCTCTGTGGGTCAAACTGTACAGCGTCTTAGCCCGACACTAGGTAGGTTGCTTCAACCTCGTGACCCTGAACTGGAATAAATGGGTATAAAAAACATATGGATTTATGTTACCGACACCAGGAGTGACGTCACAGCAACAAAATAGATTTTCTGTTGAAAACAGAAGAAAATGCAAACAGCAATGAACACACGATGCTTCGCTCTTGTCGTCCAGATTGCGTCTCTTTATTGACAATCACTTTACACAAAACCTTTTTTCATATGTGCAAAGTTGTCTTTCAGTATTTTCAAAACTGCAGTCTTTAAACAATAAATGTGTTTCAGTCCCACATTGGATAAGAGCTTTCAATTCTCCAAGCATCCTCTTCCTGTTCTTTACAACAAAATATACACAAATACACCTTATTTACCAATGCTTGAACTTAAATCCCCATCATTTTATGATGTACAAATTTCAGAAATAACATTCTGCATTAAATAACAACATGTTATTTGAGTTTAGTCTGGACACATCAAATACTCTCTTAATCTAAACAAAATAAACGTACTTATAACTGAAACAGCATCAAAGTCTGTAAACCACTGTTTAACGTTTTGCCTGCAAGGTCTTACACAGGGCTAACCGGTAGCAAAACGTGTTGCCTGCTAGGCAGCACTCAGGGGAAATACGCGCCCGAATTACAGCGTAATGCGGCAAATAAAATTGTGCTTTTCACACTTATTAGAAAAATATTCGTTTTTTTTTTTTTTTTTTCACTTAAGCTTAAGTTGGGTATTTTTAACCAACAGTCCTAATTTTGTGTTCACCACATTTATATTCACACAGATACTCTGGTTTTATCCTGATAAATCCTAGTTATCCTAGTTTAATCAATTAATCTGGACAAAAGTCATGTTCTGGATACACCATTTTAAGAAAAAAAAAAAAAAAACCTCGAGCATGTACATTTTTTTACATTTTTTGGTAAAGCAATGGAAGTAGTTGTGTTAAATCATTGCGCCTGTTGGCATTGTTTGTTTCATCATTACAACAATTAAAGTGAAATATTTTTACTTCATTGGACCTATTGGATTGGACTGTTTTGGACATTTAATAATATTTTGAAAGACATTTGGAGCCCCTTAAATTACCAACTATACATGTTTTTTTTTACATATATTCATTTTTGAGTCTTTCATTTGTAATGCCCCCCACCCCCATAAAACGTTCTAGCCCCGTCACTGGCGCTCAGCCTGTGAAATGGACATAACATGAAATAATACCATTTTACATGAAACATGACATCAAACTCTTTATTTTAAGACTAAAGTTTGATTTTTGTTGCTTAACAATCGAGCTTTAAAATAAGAATGTGCAGCTCCACTGGTGAACTCCAACTATTACAACAGAGATGATTGGTGGATTGACTTAACAACCTCAAATGAAAGGAATTAAATTTAATTATAGATAAAACGTTAATTTCATTTCCTCCTCTGACAAGTAGGCTTCTGTCGTGACAAAACGTTTAAACAAGATTTTTTCTTCAAAATCTAATTTAAAAGATAAGTCTTATCGTTCTTTATGTTTACAAGGATTTTGTCAGGATTCTTTTGTCCAAGAGGGACTTTTTCATCCGTGCCTGGTGCTAATGACAATCATAGATTGTTTGCATCAGCTGCTTTTAATGCAGAACCCCTGCTGTTATAGTTGTCCATTATAACAAAAGATGCTCCTCTGTTTTTAGGGTTAATGAGCTAATTACTGGGTGTGGGGAAACCGTCCCAAAACTCATTTGCACAGAATTGAGTTCACTTAGGTTGCTTTACAGCTTTTATTGAGCCGGACTCATTACCAAGATTTGTTGGTATTGATCAAAGCTGTGAAGTGTTCAGCTTCACTGTAAAAAACATAAATGTTGCTGACTCTTCATGACTCAGGGGTTGTTTTTTTGTTCATTGGGAGTTGTGCATTCTAAGTTGAGCTGAGGGGTTTGTCAGTCAGATGTAGGTAAAGGGCCTGATTCCTCGAGTAACTTCAAATCATGAAAACAGGACCAGTGTCTCTACAGATGATCAGCGGATGATCAAATGTCTACTTCTGTTCAGAGAGCTTGCAGTTTGAAGAAGTGGAGGGCGGGGGAAGTGGCACTCTATCAACTGCGCTGTGACAGTTGGGAGGCAGTGTGAGGCCAGGCAGGCTACTGTCACCCTTGGGAGATTTAAAAGCTCTTTGCAGAGACAACTACAGGCTTTTCTCCTCTGGGCTGTCTGTCATGTAAAGCTGCCAGTGTGAAACCTCTAGAGCAGCTTGCTGGAATCTGCAACCAGGCAACCAGAACGGAAGACACATCTGTGTGCACATTCCTTAGCAGTCATCAAAACAATAGGAACATCCTTGTCATGCGGCAACATTTTTTATGCAGCTCGGAGAAGTTTGTAGAAGACTCCTTCAAGTCTAGCCTGAAAGCTCTATGATGCTTTTTCCAGTCTGTGTCATAAATGTGTAAAACGTCCTTTTGCTTTTTTTAACTTAATTCTATTGTTTCTCAGCTTTGAAGTCTCTGCAAAGTCTAAAGAGGCCTTACATGCCCCTTTCCAAAGGTATAGTGATATTGGCTAATGTCTGACTGACAACTCGCAGTGGTAAATATATATATATAATAACATATTCAAACAGAGTATAATCTATTCATCCATTTTCTTAACGCGCTTTATCCCTTTTGGGGTCACAAGGTTGCTGGAGCCTGTCCCAGATACTGTTGGGCGAAAGTAGCCACAGAATAAAATCCTATTTATAGATTTTTTGGATTGTTTCCCATGTTTGATGTTTTTTTTTTTCAAATAGAAGTTAACTGATGTGATTATGAATATACTGATATAGAATTCAAAATCCCACTCTGACCATGTTTTAATCTATTTTAAAATCACTCCAGTGGTCTTTTAATTACCATTTATCTTCCAATAGTAGCCCCGGCGTTTATTCCAAAATTGTTTCAGCCGGTCCGACCTTTATTTGTTTGTTCCATCACGGACAGAATGGTGATGGTTAATGGGTTCACAATAACGAAGACCTGTTAGACCCTGTGGGTAGTGGAGACCGGCGTCAATTAGAAGTGGGCCACAATCGAGTTGTGGGTGGGACTGTTGCGCTGATTTCCCATAATCCCCTTGTTTGCACACCACGTTACAACAATTTCAACACAGTAAAACTCAGAAATGAAGTTTTGAGCTTATATATTAAAAAAATCTTCCTATTTAGTCTGAGGAAGTATCTACACTACATTTACATGGTCCATAGTGAACTAGCTATATTTATTAATAAGTATACTTGGTAAAAACCTTAAATGTACTACAAATACATTTTTGTTTGTGTGCTAGATTTTGAAATGCTTGCATTGTCCAGTTCTATGAATTGGCTTTTTTTAGCAATTATCTTCTCAAACCAGTATTTTTCTGATAATTGCACATCTAAAATAAAGAATGCACGTTACCAACCAAGATTGCATTAAAGAATAACAGTGGTCTACTTGAGTTCAGTGAGTTTCTTTTTAAAGTAAATCCATTCAAGTAAAAACAAAAAAAAAGTACTGATTCTGTAAAAGTACTTTTGTAAATATATACGTATTTCTTACCAAAACCTCTTCTAGTAGAAGTAACTACTTCTCTTCAACAACAATACATTTATTAAAAAAAAACAAACATTGTTACTAGCAAAGTGAAACAGCCTAAGGAGTTAAGGTTTTAAAAATATTTCAATTGACAAATTTAATTTAATTTAAATGTTCTATTCAATCTAAATACAAATACATAATAGTCTGCGGCCATTTTTGTTATTCAAACAAACATGCACAGTATATGATGAGGTTTGGTAAATGAATCCTTCTGAGGTTATTTTCATATCTTTTTCCATGCTCTTTGCACATGGAACTGCAAAGATGTTTTATACCTGTCACATCCAATCAAATGTATTACTTTGTGTTTTTGTAAAGTGTAATTTACCTTTTTTTACCTCTTCTTTTAGAGAAGTGGATACAGACAGGACAACATGCACATTCCCAGCGAAAAGCGTTGTTGAAAGCTCCTGATCTTTTCTTTCAGATGTTGGGAGAGCAGTTCAGGCCCCTCCACACATCACTGAAAAAGTGGTGCAGCTCTTCAGAAGCAAAAGTGAGTTCACCTTCCTGGCTTCCATCCAGCAGAAGTCTTCTACATCAGGGGTCATATTCTCAATCCACGAGTCAGAGCACAGGTAATCCATTTGTAATCCTTGTCATTTGATTTTGACCTCCGGCTTTGTTTCTGCACAGCTTTGCCTCCATCAATTACTGAACAGAAAAAATGTTTGTTGCACTCGTTGTTTGAGCTTCTTCTTGAGTGTCGAAAAATAGTATTGAGTGTGTAATGTTGTCTTTTCAAAGAAGGCTAACGGCCATAATTCTGACCAGCTGTTTAAGGTTTGGACTTTTATACTGTATTTTTCCCATCAAATTTGAATAGGACCTAGTACTGAAAATGTACGTCATTTACATGACTGAATTTGCAGTATGTTAAGGGTTTGCTTCCTCCCACTCCCTTTCAAGCAGTCTCTAATTTGATGCCTAACTATCCCATGTTGGATACGTCCTTGAATGGATGTAAACCTCTGCTGATTGTGTTGTTCATACATTATTCTTGCTTTGATTGCTTGAAATAAACAATTTCTAATCTAATCAAATTTAACTGGTTGTTGCCAAATGAGCCACCATACCTTACTGCCAAAAAAAAAAAAAATTCAGAACCAGAACTGTCGTATCTCAGGCAGTGGTCAGTTTCCTATCAAAAGATCAAAGAAGGTGCATAAATGTGAAAAAGAAATATGGTGGATGCAGTGAAATACAGTGAAGGGGCTGTATAAGTGCACACCATTTACCATTTGTCTTGGCGGATACAAGGAATGTTATAGATTTTGTGGCAGTGCACTGAATGTTACTGAGGAAAGTAATGGCTTTAAGACAGCAGGGAGTGGGAGCCGTGATCTCACTCCCATTCCCTTGAGACATTCGACAACTGTGAATTATTTTAAAGGGCAGGCAACATTGATTTTGCTCCCGTCTTCTGAAGGTAAAAGCCTTTGATTATCTAAAACATGTAGTCAAAGTGAGCCTGTGAGTGAATTTTTGCTGTATGTGTTAGCTGGGAAAAAAGACAAAAGACAAATCCTTCCAAGAAAGGAAGAGATGGATCTTTAGCTGATGAACAAACCTGGAAGGATGCTTTTTTTTTTTCAAGTGTTTGGGACTCTAAGCCCTGCAAAGTGAGAAAGATGTGTGGGTTCAGTTGATATGGTCAAGCATTTTGCAGGTCTTGGTCAAAAACTAACTTAAAAATAAAAGCATTTTACACCTCACCATGACAAAACAAATGCTAAGATAATTCATTGCAGAGCAATAATGGATCCTTAGTTAGGACACAACAAGTGTAAAATTAGACGTAACACATTTATCATAGAATATTATGTTATCTTATACACTAAACGTGTATTTGTTAGGCTTTAGTCACTCCCCTATGGGGTGGATATGAGCTGTCTGGGAGTGAAAAATGGGTAAAGCCTGAGGCCTGCAGGAAATTCCAAATTTGTGTATATTTTTTTCTATGAGTGTGCTGTGGGCGACAGGTTGTAGCAAACTCTTAAACAACACGTAAGGGTAAGAAAGGATGAAAAAGGTTAGACGCAGGAACGTTGTAAGGATTTTTTGATTTTCAAGACCCAACAAAGCTTGCATACTGCACCCGTGAGTGCTGTTCAAGTGAAAGGTGCGCACTCTCTGCACAGCCTGATTGTTAGAAATTTGACAATAAGAGTGGAGTTTGTCTCTCAGGCACTAATGTAACACGTGCACAGCTGCTGCATGCAGCATCTTAAGGAGACATAAACAAATGGGAAGTTTACAAGTTAGACAGCAACTTAAAACCAATGAAAGTAGCAAGAAAAATCACTTTTTGAGAGTCATGGCCAAGTGATATGATCAAACAAAATCCCAAATCATTGTTAGTATTATTTGTATTTATTAACTTACCATTGTGATTTGGATTGGAAATGAACACGAGTCAAAGACATTTTTTGAAGCTACCATGCTGACGGGTTATATCACAATTTACTTTAATATGTGGTGTCAGAAATATGACCCATCCAAAACTAAACAAAAAAACACAGCAATTACCTGCATGTTCCAGTCTGTTAACATCAGATGAAAACACAAATTCTCACTTGGAGCTCAAATGTGTTTGACTTGAAGCAGCAGCAAACAGCTGCGAGTTACACGTTCACCTCTATTTGTAGCTCTAAGATTTAAATCTTTTTCTTTTACCTTCTGCTTCTGCCTTTAGCAACAATATGATCATAACAAACAATTTAGTATTTCATTTCAGGGCACTCTCTAAATATGTTTTTCTCTTCTGCCCTGAGCTTGAATAGTGATTTCTTAAGCCTCAGGTGCTTTTAGAAAGTCCACGCTTTGCAATGTGTGTGCCCACAAGTGTTCTTTAAGGGTGACCGTGAGAATTGCATTTTAGGACTTTTACCTCTCCGTCACCATCCGTCTCATTCTTCTTCTCAGTGATGTAACCTGCAGCTGTAATTGTGGCATAGTGGGTTAGGCAAACAACATCGAACTAGAGCTAAACGGGGCCATTTGACTGTACTGCCCTTCTCCTCCAGGCACAATGACATGCCTCATGCAGCATGTGCATCTCAGAGGAGTGCTGGGAATGAGCAAAGGTTGTGCGGAACACAATCAGCTACACTCACATGAACTCTGGTGTCAAATGGTCTGGTTATTTGTTCTTTTTAAATTGTACTTTGGAATCTTCCTCAAGTACGCATGATATAAAAACCCTCTGGTCTTATAATGTCTATGTTTGTTCTTCTCTGACAGTTTCTCACAATATTTACATCACATCACTTTTTTTAATTAAAGATTTACTTTTTTTAAAGCAAAGCTTTATGATGAAATAAAACTTGACAAAAAGATGATTTAAAACTTAACCGCTTAATGCCTAGATTTATTTCCAGCTAGGAAAAAAAGTGGTGTGTCGCACACTTGGTTAAACACAAACACTCAAAACGCTCACTTTTTTGTAAAATAATTCTGCAAAAAAATAATTCAGCTAAATTTCAGAAAACAGAAAACATTTCATATTTGCTTACAAAAAAAACCTGGTCCCTGAGCTTTTTTCTTCAAATGTGATGAGCTCTAAGAAAATATAAAAGACATTAACAGATGAAAATGATGTTCATTTTTCTGATGATGGAGGACAAAGCTCAAAATAGCATTTCTGAGTATTTATTTAATCAAATCATTGTTAATCAGGAGCAGATGAAAAAATGCTGTTTGAAAAAGAGATTTAGTGACTTAGACAAGCTCTGACCTCTCAGCAAGGGTGTCACCCACAGGTCTGAGGTGAATTTCCAATGAACTACTTCTCTGCAGAAACTATGTCCAAGAAAACGACACAGGCTTTTTGATTTGGGCTTAAAATGGCACAATCATAATTAAAAGCCCACTGGGAACACTTTTGAAAATAGCTGAAAAGATGATCAGTGGATTTTCAGATGTAACCCAGACAAGTTGCAGTGAGGTGCAGTTATTTTGATTGGAGCTTGTTGTGCGAGTCAGACTGCTATGCTGTAATTAAATTTGGCCAGATGGACAGAGCCTTGCCTGGCTCTGTGAAGACCTGTGCTCCTTTGTGACCGAGGATTTGCTCTGAACCCTCTCTTCAGGCCTTATTAGAACTTTCTGCTGATGCCCATTCTTTTCCATTATAGTACTGGTCTGCTGCTCAGGCAGAGAAGTCATCGTCACTGTAGCAACACAACTGAGCCGAATCCAATCGTACATTCCCGCTTTCTCCCTTCCTTACTTACATAGTTTTCCCCAACACCCTATTCCCCAACATCATCTGCCAACTCCATCTTCATAATATAATATCCCCTCTTTTTCCTTCCACTCATTCACAGCCCTCCTCAAGGTAAAAGTGTCTTTTGAATACAGGCATTTCTCAAAGACCATTTCGTTTTTTTTCTTCTTTTGCCCAGCAATATGAAGATGCAGGGAGGTTTATTTCTGTTCCAGTGAGCAGAATACAACAAAGGAAACCATTTCTGCCCAGATAGCAATTTTCTTGGTCACAGGATTGCTCTTATTGTCAGCAAGTGGCAATAGCCCTGTGATGAACTAACTCAAAGTCTTGACTCTGCACCGCTCTTCCCTCCTGAGTTCTGGGACACCAGAGATGCTCAGTCTTTGTCTCCCTCCATGTCTCATCTCATAAGTGCTTGCAGGGCACTGTTCCATGAAAGATGCTGCAGAAGAAGGGGTGTCTCTGCTTTCAGTTTAAGGTTCGTAAATGGTAATGAGTAGATAAAAGTTGGGAGCACTGAATGTTCAGCTGGCTGTGGGAATCGTCTTATGCAGTTGTTTCACGCAGTTATCATTAAGCTTCATGCCATATGTCAGCATATTCATCACGCTTTACAGCTTTTCACATACAATTCAATCATTTCCTTCAACCAGTTTAGCTGAAAACCTGCTGAAGGTTCATTTTTCTGTCTAAAGTGTTTAAATGCAATATAATATTTAACAAATTATCTGAAACGGTCAGCTGTTTGATATTTCACGTTAGCATATTTACAATATATGTAGCTAACTTCTTTGCAACACATCAGAAAAGACTGATACCGCTAAAAAACAAACCTTAATGTGACTACGCTAATTTGCAGTCTTGTTAGTAACACGTAAAACAGTCCAACACTGCTACATGTTAGCTGCAATTGCATTTTTACAATAACACCTTAACTTTATTTGCATCTTGTAAAAAGACTGGTACAACTAAGACAAACATTACTGTGACCATGTTAACACTTAGCATGCTAGCAACACCCCCCCCCCCCCCCCCCAAAAAAAAAAAAAAAAAAAAAACTGACACAGCCACGCTATTTATTTTTGCAACTTGTAAAAACAGACAAAAAAATGCTAAAACTGTAACTACGCTAACTGCCAACCTAGTTAGCACTATGTAAAAGAACACTGTCTGACTCCGCTACATGCTAGCTGCATCACTATATTTACAGTAACACTCAACATTGTTAGCTACTTCTAAAAAAAAAAAAACAACACAGACTGACGCCATGTCCCTCTTCATTTCTTCCACATCAATAAGCACAGCCAGAAATAACGTTAAGATGTTCCAGATCACAAGGCACTCTGTCTTTTTTTTTTTTTTTATTCAGGTTTTAAGGTGTGTCTTATGGTGCAGAAGATACGGTAAACAAAAGCAACTTTGAACGTTGTAAAACCACTGAGATCCAAACTGAGCCCCACTTCTGTTTATCATCTGTGGCTTTTCCCCTCCCTTCATTATTCCTGGTTGAAAGCACTATGGCTGCATGTGTTTTAAAATAGAAAAGCATAATGGAGTTCAGATATTTCATCTGCAACTTGCTAAAAACACAAAAAGCAAGAATTTGCATCATTTTGTTGTTTGGAATTGACATTTCTTCACCAAGTTTCCCTTTTATCTTTTCTTTGTTTTCGGTGTTTGAATTGTTTTGGACTGCAGAGTGATGACCCTTTTAGCTCAATTGCAACATTAGATTTACTCACCACTTTTTTTTTTTTTTTAAACACTCCTGTGAGTTTATTAATAGTGACAGAGAGACTCTGGATGCCCCTGAACAAACTGGGCTTCCTCCACTTGTCCAGCTGTCTGCTGTCTCTAGAGAGCTTCACAGAGTTTTTAGCTGCATTTCTCCTATTCCTTACATTGTAAAAGCACTTTCTTCTGAGGCAAAAATTCTAAAAGCTCAGCTTCTGTGTCAGGAGCTCCACCCCACCTGGCATTTTCAAATGGATATTTGCCACGCTTGTCTTTAGTCTTTCTGGGTTTACAAACAAAAACACAAAAGAAGTCAGCTAACATTTAAAAATGTCAGAACACAACCAGGATTGCCATTTGTTGTTTATTATAAAACTTTCAATTCAATTTTTATTTATAAAGCCCAACATCACAGCCATAGCCATCTCATTGGACTGTCATCAGTATATTGCACTTGTGTTCAATTAAACTGCTTTGAAAACTAAATCAATATAAATTTAAAACAAACTTTAGCTTCAACATCTGGAGAAAAACAAGCGGAAAGAGGTGAACTTTCCGTCGGAAATTATGTTTTGTATCATTTTATGTGACGTTTAGCGAAGAAACCACTTTCCTCTGCCACAGCATAGCGAGGTCGGTGCATCCATGACACATACTGTAGCCATGACGACGCTTTACATCGAGTGTCAAATTATTATTATTTTTTTGTGAAAAACTATCTGAACCCAAACAATAACAAGATTAAAGCATCTGATTAAACTGATTTAATATTTCTTTCTTTCTTTCTTTCTGAAGAGAACGTAATATAAGCAGGATAACGCCCTTTAAGGTGTCCGTCATCGGGAATTAATGGACTCTACAGCAGTCGCGGTTAACGCATGTACACATTGCAGCTGAAAACACACAATGATTGTTGTTTAGATTTTTCTAGCAGTGACTGAAAAGCTGTTTGGAAACAAGGGAGACTCGAGTTTGTAATTTTGAGTTGGACAGGACCTTTATGAAGTGATGCTGGAGTACCCACACATCTGAGTTTAAAGACTGATGGATTGAAACTAAATCATATAAAAATTAACTAATACATAAGCTAAACTAACCCAAACACTTATCCAAAAAGATGACAGAGCCAAGCATGACAAAACCAGAAGTACACACACAAAAAAGGTCATAAGGCAGGATAACAGAGCAGGGAGGATGTGAGGCTTCTCTGTAATTCCCCAAAAAGAGACATGAATGGTGTGTCATAAACCTCCTTGAAGCAGGCATGAAGAAAAAAACACCTGCAGACCTCATCAAAACAGGCAGCCAAGATTGAGGGTTGCCCCGGGGACTCCCCTGGAACAGAAACAGTGAAAGGTGACCAGCAGACCTCCTGGAAACAGACATAATGAGGGGCTGCATGCAGACCTGATCAGAACAGGCGGTCCACCCCTTCCAGCTAATCAAGTCTTTTCAGAATTAAAGCCTTTTAAAAACAATTCATTAGAGTCCCACTCTGATCATCTTGAGCAATTTAGAAGCAATTATGAGCAATTTAAAAGCTTTTCCACCGCTCTTTTTTATTATGCTGTTTTAATCTGAGTTTCTAGGACATAGTGTCTGCAGTTCGGCATTAGTTCATTAGTTCATTCAGTTGCGGGCAGGACAGTTGGCGCTAAGTAACCCCCCCCCCCCCCCCCCCCCACCACCACCACCGTTACAAACTGAGAGCTCTCACACGCTCTCCTGCTAGCTTACAGCCCCTCACACCCTCAAACTTACATTACCGCTGCAACAAAAATATCAACTAATATTGACTCTATCCAGTCATACAGTACTCATTAGCCACATTAGAAGTATTAGCCACTCGAGAAACGTTAGCCATGTTAGCACATTCACAATACCTGTAACTAGCACCTTGTTTGCTACTGTTAAAAAAAAAAAAAAAACAGTCTCATACTGCTAACACAAATGCTACTGTGACTACGTTAACCCCTAATCTTGATAGTAACACGTAAGAAAATATTAGTTCAACACTGCTAGACATTAGCGACATTAGTGTATTCACAAGAACGTCCAACCAAACATTTAGACAGAGAGCTGTGTACCTCTCAAATCGCTTTGACATTAGTAAGCACAAACAGAATGAATTCATAAATAAAGTGCACTGGATTATAAAATGCACTTCCTTTTTTTTTTAAATAAGGTTTTTAAGTTTGTCTTATACTGTGGAAAATACAGTAGTACAAATAACTCTTGGCCAAAGTAAAGCTGTTGGAATGAGCCTGGATTGGATGTAACAACTGATAAAATGAGCAGATATGTGGCTGAACGCTGACTTCTGCCGTAAGCCGGACTTTGGGTCGCAGCGGACGAGCTGTAGCTCCACGGTGTTCTTTCCCCGGAGCGGAATCCACAAGCGAGGCGAGCCTGGGAAGCTTCAACTTAGAGTCATTTTATTATTATTTCCTCATCAAGTCTCCTGTGCGCAACCATAAGAAAAAAATTTTTTTTCTTTTTCTTTAAACGTGTACGTTTCATGCTTGTACATTTCATGTGTGTACGTTTTATGTGTGTACGTTTCATGCGCGTACATTTCATGTGTGTACGTTTTATGTGTGTACGTTTTATGTGTGTACGTTTTATGTGTGTACGTTTTATGTGTGTACGTTTCATGTGTGTACGTTTCATGTGTGTACGTTTTATGTGTGTACGTTTCATGTGTGTACGTTTTATGTGTGTATGTTTCATGTGTGTACGTTTTATGTGTGTACATTTCATGCGCGTACATTTCATGCGTGTACGTTTCATGCGTGTACGTTTCATGCGTGTACGTTTATGTGTGTACGTTTCATGTGTGTACGTTTCATGCGTGTACGTTTCATGTGTGTACGTTTCATGCGTGTACGTTTCATGCGTGTACGTTTTATGTGTGTACGTTTTATGTGTGTACGTTTCATGTGTGTACGTTTTATGTGTGTACGTTTCATGCGTGTACGTTTTATATGTGTACGTTTCATGCGTGTACCTTTCATGTGTGTACGTTTTATGTGTGTACGTTTTATGTGTGTACGTGTCATGCGTGTACGTGTCATGCGTGTACGTTTCATGCGTGTACGTTTCATGCGTGTACGTTTTATGCGTGTACGTTTTATGTGTGTATGTTTCATGCACGTAGGTTTCATGCGTGTACGTTTCATGTGTGTACGTTTCATGTGTGTACGTTTCATGTGTGTACGTTTCATGCGTGTGCGTTTCATGCATGCATGTTTCATGTGTGTACGTTTCATGCGTGTACGTTTCATGCATGTACGTTTCATGTGTGTACATTTCATGCGTGTACGTTTTATGTGTGTACGTTTCATGCGTGTACGTTTCATGTGTGCACGTTTCATGTGTGTACATTTCATGCGTGTACGTTTCATGCGTGTACATTTTATGTGTGTACGTTTCATGCGTGTACATTTTAAGAACACACAAATGAGAGACAGGCTAGAGCTTCAGAAAGCAGTCCTCTTGTGTCGGACACTTTAAACCAAAATCCTTTGTGTGTGGCACAAACCTTCGAATGAGAACGGGACAGTGCTGCAGCAGAAGTCAGCACTCACCCACATGTCTGCTCATTTTATTAACAAAACTCATTCTACTGAGAGCTACAGGATAATATGGTGGGACAAAAGGAATGCACCGTGTCAAAAGGCGCTCCGGCAATCAATTTCACTGCATCAAATGGCATTGAAGCTTCAGTGAGCTGGAACAGCTCATGGCTGTGGGTCGCCTCAAATCTCGCGATCAACAAGATTCTTCGCGATCTAGAGACTGGAGTTGCCCCTTATGAGATTTGGTCATGACCCACGAGACTTGACTTGGAACCAACAAGATTTGAGTCAGGTGTGCCACCGAAAGAAGGTCGAAGCTGTTAGCAGCGCCTGCTGTCTCTCTATGAGAGTCAGTACATGATGTGAATTTTGGACTTGATTGACACATACACATTACTGATTTATTTGTCTTTTTTTTTTATTTGGAGCGCTGCCATTACAGATCTGCATCATGACCCCTTTCAAAAACCTGTCCTGTTAACAGGGCGCCACTGACACTGTCCAAACTGTGAAAATGAGAATTGATTTTCTCCTTACATCATTGATTTGCATCCCTCAAACCGAGTTCAGCTGGGAGAATTGCACCTCTGCACCATCGCCATGTATTGAAAGGAAACCCTCCTTACACTGATGGTCATCCTGTTAAAGCTGAAGCTCAGAGCCACATGCACCCACATGTGCTGAGATTTTCCAGGTCAGTACCTTATGCATTTACAACCATAGTATCCTCCTTTCCTTCCCAGGACAATCTCCAGAGGGCTGACCCCCCCTATTGAGCAGATAATTGGCTGTCAGCTGCCACCCATAAAATAGCTGCATGACACTGGAGATGAAGAAAAAGGACAGGATGATATAGAGCCAATCCAGCACTCTTTGGCAGCCATTCATTTCTAAAACTTTATTCTTATAGATGATGCCGATGCATTTTGATGAAGACCACTTGTCACTTCTACGGCTTCTTCCCTGAGCTGACACGATACTTTCCAAAGCTCTTTTGATGCCCCAGCCCTCATCTCATGAGATGTGTTATCCTGTCACTATGGCGGTTTGTGACTCAGCACTTTGAAGCCTTCAGATGGAGAAATGAACATGGACACCTAATGTAATCATGAATGACGCTACAAGAAGTGATTAACTCCTTTTTAAGTTCAATAAATAATTTGCCCTTTAAAATTCATTTAGATTGGCTGATTGGACTTTTGATTGTGTGTGAACCAATGATTTTTCTCTTTTTAACTCTGAAGTTAATAGTTGACAAAAATTATACTTTTTATATTCAAGATTCTAGAAACTTAGAGTTGACAGAAATTTGTGAACAGAAACTCTTTTATTTATTCATTTTTTAACCAAGAAAGTCCCATTGAGATCCACACATCTTTTTTAAGGGGGTCCTGGTCAAGAAGCAAATTACTACACAACCCAAAATATTTATCTAATAACAACAGTAATTAAAAAAGAAAGAAAAACAACATGTCAGCTATTTCCTTTCTAGATATTTTGCAAGAGCATCAAACTGAGACAAAGTTGTGAGAATTCCAGCTTTTCCTTCTTTGTTGTGACACTAGGGACAGATAGAGCAAAGAGCGTATGCTCTGTTAGGTCTCTATCGAAGACTCACATTTAATTAAAGCCGCAAGAGGCGTTGGATGGCCCGTAGGCACTAACCGGCATCACCCTTGCCTGTACCTTGCCATTCTCTCACCGCCAACCTCTACGCACCACCGCCACCCTTGCCACCCACCTCTATACACCACTGCCACCCTCACCACCCTACTTTGACCCGAACTAATTGCAAAGCAGCCACAACGCACCCCTCGGTTCTCTTTCTTTAAGGCTGGTCTTAGCTGTACGTGAGAAATCGATGTAAACACTACTTTTTTCAAAAGTATTGGTATTTTGCATTGGTTTTATCTCCATAGCAACAATTTTATGTTTTGGTTGCCTGGTGATACCGAAAGACTGACGTCAGTTTCAGAAAAATCAGCAAAAATCAACTTTTGAATTTACCAAGACTATTTTCTAGCCACGCCCACAATTTTATTATGTTCGTATCCGGTCTTATAATATTATATGCAGCTCTAGCCAGAGCTCAACATATAACATTTTCACAATATTCTGTCATAAAATGTGCTAGTAACACCACTTTTGCGAACTTACCACACTCTTCCTGAGGTCAAAGGTTAGCAAAACTTTGTTGTAGACTTAAGCTACATGTGTGTGGAATTTCGTTAAAATCGCCAAAACAAAAGGCCAGTTTTCACGTACTTGAAAATCTGCAAATCTCAGATTTTGACAATATATGGCCAGCAAGCCGTAGGTTGTGTGGCCATCCCATAATAATTTTAAAACTTTAGATATTCCCGACAAATGTATCGAATTTTAACACTGTCATGTTGTATGTTATATTGGTACATGCAGCTTAAACCACTGAACACATGGATACCCTTTTTACAACAATCCAATTCAACACGAGCAAGCTAGCTAAGACTGTAGCAGTGGCAAGCTCGCCACGTGCACGCCATTTAAAATCTACAACTTCTAATTCCAACATTTTTTCAACAGTACCTTGGAAATTATGCTTGAGAAGTTACAAGAGGATTGATGAAAATCCCTAGGATGATTTTTTGTTTGTAGCTTGTATTATAGGTGCTTTTTTAAAAAACTGCAAGATGGTGGGCTCTTCCCAAGGTCAAAGGTCAATTAAACTTCTGAGGTGGTTGTCGACTCTGGCTGACGGCGTTTTGTGAAAATCGGAAAAACCAAAGTGTCATTTTCCCATATTGTGGAAAAGCGTGAAAATCTCACACTTTGCTTTGCCAAGCGGTGGGTCATGTGGCCGTCCCATAATTTCAAAAGTTCCCCTGGATATCTCCAACGCATGTGTTTTGGTTTCGTTTGTTTATTTTGAATTTTTTTCTTTTTTGGCTACATAAATTATTTTTGGCCTATTCATTTTTTTTCACAGTTTCCTTCGCCGTGATGTCATCGTCTTGGCGGGGGGGTTGTTCACTCAGCTGCAAGTGCATTTTCAATTTTCCCAAAGTGTGTGCAAATTCGGTGACTTTTCGTGCATGTAGTGGGGGTAAAATTTTGACTCAAAGGAACAGAGTTTTTTACAACTGCGAAAACAACATGCTGCTCGCAGTCAGGGACTGCTTCTGCGGGCCATACAATATGAAGTCAGGATCCCAATGAGTTCCTTCTACAAAGATCTGTACCAGTGCGCGAGCTGACGAGCCTCCAAAACAGGCCATCCAACAAGTGCAATTCACAGTGATGAGTTTGTGAAGCCCAGTTTGCTATAAAACACAAAGAGACAAAAAACTGAAGTCAACGCATGCCTGGACTGGGCCACGTGTGTGTAAAATATCCCCCATAATCCAGCACAGGAAGAGATGTTGCTGCAACAACGATGGGCAAGACATTTTTTTTGAGTTCTGGTTCCTGGAGTGCTCTGTGGAATGTGTGACTGGATTTGCCACCTTTCCTAGCAAATGTATAAAAAACTATATCTTCAGATTTGGGTTTAAATAGGTTAGTGAAAGCAGGAAATGATAAAAAAAATATCTAACATTTAGATTCATCTTTGACGTAGCTTCAAAAAAATCACACCACCTGCATGACTTTGGCATTTAGGACTACACACAGAAGAGGAAATACTACATAAGAGTGTTTAACACACATTGGGATAATTTAAAAGAGCATTCTAAAAATCAACTGTCAGCTTTTGGAGGATATAAATCAACCTTAGCTCATCTGTGTAAACCTTTGACTGCTCATGTTGAACGACTGCTTCAAAAGTGGAGTGAAAAACAGCATGTTTAAAGTCCCACTCCGATCTCAATAAGGTCTTTAGAGTTTTTAACATGTCAGTGTGACATTTTTCCAATGATGCAGGGTGGACGCTGATGGGGGTGTGAGGGGCTGGAAGCCAGCGAGAGAGAGTGTAAACAGAGAGCTCTCAGCAACTGGGAGGGCACAATTTAGAGGTGATTTTCAAATAAGCTCCTACCGCTCTGCAGAAACTATGTCCTAGAAAACGACACAGGTTTTTACATATTGGCTAAAAATGGTTTAATCATTATTAAAAGACCACTGGGAATTTTTTTTTTTACAATAGATCCAAATAATAGTTGTAGTGGGTCTTTAATATATCAGCATAAAGGTCAAGTGTTCCTTTTTCCATTTTTTCAAGAAAACATTTGTTTTGTGTCCATAATTTCTGTGGTCTTAACAGAAATTACATTTTTGTTTTATTTACCTGCAAATTATTCATGAAATAGTACTTAAAACAACTGGTAAGTAAAATGGGGGGGTTCTGTTGACAAAGTCTCACAAGAGTGGTTAAAAAAAAAGGCAAACTGGAGTGCTTTTTTTTCGAGCTTACAGAAAGGACAGCAGAAAGTTACACCAAAAAAGTGTGACAAAATGCACAAATAAATCTGATCAATAAAGTGTACCTTCATAATTCAATTTTATAGTAGCTTTCTAGAGTCTAAAAGCTCTGATGTGTTTTTCTCTTTCTCATTAGACAAACCACTGCAAAGGAAAACAACAGGATTTCAGAAGTGCTGTCATTTTAAAGCTGTGTAGTTTTAACAGTAAATTAATAACAAGGTTTTTCAGAAAACTCAAACTCAGGAATCAAACTCCTGATATTTTTATCATCAGTCATAAAAGATTTGCTAACGTGACAATTCAAACGTTTTGACCCAAAATAATTGAGTTGTTAGATTCTTTCTTTAAACAGGGAATGGTCCAGTGTGTCTTTTGCTTAAGGAGGTAGAGAGAAAAGCAATGGACCTCCTTTGTTTGGCGTTTGCACAAAAGAGAATAAATAAGATCCTTGGGTTGCTCAGTGCATTACTGAGACAAGGCTATGCTCTTTCCTTGCCCTCCATGCCAAAGGGAAACCCCGTCTTTCCAAAGAATCTAGCCTGTGGTTATTTTACCAAGAAAACAATTCTTCCTATTTCTTAATTGATCATGTACATACATATTAATACATTTGATTTGTATTAAAAAAAATCTTCTACTGTTGGTTTAGGGTATTTTTTTTAGGCCAACGACAAAGCTGTTTTTGGTGTTTTTAACATATTCTTGCAGCTTTTTTCTCATGATGGGGACATCATCAAATCATTTAAGATTAAAATTCTATTTCTGAGTATATCTTATTTTTCTTCAAATCGTGAGGGATCAGAAGCAGATGAAAACCCACTCTTGTAACCCAACAACTGAATTGGGCGGGCCAAAGTCTCCCTGCTTCACTCCATTCTGATGCATCCACTTGTAGATAGATTGATTAATGTCTTTATTTTCCTTGTCTGGGCTGGTATCTGGATCTAAACTTGCTGTTTTTGTGTATTAGCTTGGGCTTGTGAGCAGCTGTAAGCTAGCAGGGGAGAGTGTAAACAAAGAGATGATGGTATATCAACAGAAGCTTACTTCCACGCCAACAATCCCGCCCACAACTCAAAGGCTATTTCTAATGAACTACTGAAAACACGTCTTAGAATATGTCTTCAAGTTTTTTCTATTTTGGTTAAAAATGACATAATTTAAAAGTCCACTGGGAATTATTTCACAAAAAACAAAAATATAAAGTTGGAGTGGGACTTAAATGTTTTTAACTCTGCTCCTTTGCCAAAAGTGGTTAGAAGTTTCTAAGAAACTATCTTGAATTTCATTGTCTAGATCGCTGCAGATTACTCTGAAACATCATCATCAAAGCAAACTTTTTCCGTGTTGTAATAATGAACAAAAACAACCTTTTTGGATTTTGGTCTCTGAGGGCTATCCCACAATCCAATGGAACGTTTTTGACCCAAAAATTGTCCCCTTAAAGTTTTGCACATAGACACTTTTTTTTTTTTTTTTTTTTTTT
>BSAI01000104.1:993983-1005481 GCA_036245035.1 Adrianichthys oophorus
CCTTTTCTAGATGGGGGTAGCTGACCCCCATCGTGCTCTCTTCTGGATCTCCGCAGCTGCCTGGAGCTTTGGAGCGGGTCTCCCATGGGGGGCCCCAGCTCGCACCCCGGGGCTGGGGTTGGGGGATGCGCAGAACTCCTGGGTGGTGGTGGGCGGCTTGTCTGGGGTGGTGGGGCTCTCGGGGGTGGGGCCCCGCGCTGGGCCACCTGGCGCAGTGGGAGGGCTGCTCTCCTGACTGGGCTGGGCCTTGCGCTCTGCGCTTCCATACCTCACTGCGCTCGAGTGTTGGGGGCCCGTGTGGTTGTCCTGCGGGCCCTGGTCTGGGTGCTTGGCTGGGCTGCCTGACGGGTGGATCTCCTCCATTGACCCCACAGTATGGGTGCGGGGGCGGGCCCTGGTCGGCGCTGCCGCCTCGGCGGGGGTCTTGGTGTGGGGATGACTGGGAGTTCTCCCTCCTTTTTTGTGCATTCCATCATCCACCTCAGCTTAACATAACATTCACCTGAGCACAGGCGTCGGCTCACCTTTGCACCTTCAAATAGTGTGCGTGACAGAATGTAATGCTGTACATGTGTTGGTTGGTATGCACAAGTGTGCATGTGATCTGGATGTGGTCAAGTTTGTGAACACTCTTGGAGCCGGCAGGTATGTAACAGCTGAGTGTGTGGACAGGCCCCGCCCATTTTAGACCAACACTTACTATTGCAATGGGTGTAAGCTCCAGCATTTTGTTGCCTGTAGATTAACAACTCTACCTTCCCTTCCCTGTAGTCCTTCTCAAAACTTATATAATCCACCACCACCACCACCCCTCCACCCCCCAACTCTCTCCCTTCCCCCCTTTCCTTTTCCATCCGGTCCAACAAAAAGAACACAAACAAAATTAATATTAACAAAGTTTTGTTTAAATTACAAAAGGGGCTTATACCAACATACATTATTTTGTGTTCGCTATGATGTATTACCCCCGATTGTGAGAGTAAAATCTGTCTAATACAAGAGGCTCTCAGCTCATATCTGTTTGCTCAGCTGTTGGACAGGACAAGTTAAAAAAAAAACAAAAAGATGTGAGGTTTTCAACAGAGACTTCAGTTACTCTCAATGTTTGGACACGTATCTGCATCCTTTACATCCCTAAAGATGCATCTAATTTAGCTGGGGTTTAAGATCATTGAGGCCACTGATGCTATGTATTTATGCATATTTTAGAATAGGCAAAAAAAGACTAGATTTTTTTATCCTAAAAAGATATCATCAATATAACATCAGATATCACAATACGTGCAAATAAATTATCCAGTTCTGTTGATGAAAACTGACAACAAGCGTTTTGATTTCCTTTCATTCTTGTTTTGTGTTAAGCTCAGGTGAAGCAGACTTGCTTGTTTATTATTGCCCTTAATGATGATAAACAGCTTCTGTATTCACACCATTGGCTGTATAAGACAGGGTGTCCAAACTTTTTGCAAAGAGGGCCCCATTTGGTGAGGTGAAAATGTGTGAAGGCCAACCAATCAGCCTTGATTCTTTGAAATTCTTTGATTCATTGAATTCCTGTAATAACTATAAATGTAAATGAAGTATTTCACAAAACATTTTTTGCAATGGGATACTTTCATTTCTTCAGAGTAGAACAGAATTATATCTAATCCCATTTTTTCCAAAATTACTGTGAATTGCTGATTTGAAGACCAGTGTAAACTTGCATATCCCGTTAATTGGAAAATAACACAAACAGTTATCTTATTCAGAATTACAAAACATTGTGGTTTTGATTGGAGAGAAATACATTAATGAGTTCTTCACATTCGGCCCTTAAGGCTCTGAAGGTCAACAAGCCACAGGTTGATGGCTCAGGTTTAAAACAGCTTAGAACATAATTTATCCAATCACAATCAATAAATAGTAGTTCTTAGGAAGTGAAATCAAAATATTATTGATATATGACAGGAGCCTTAGGGCTGACAGAAATTGACAGGCCGGGCTTTGGACAAGCCTGCCATAAGAGAACTGAATCGAGTGAGTGTGATGTCACCTATAGAAAATGGTTTTCTTCGGCTCCAACCAAATGAAATCAATTCAGTTGCCATTTTTTTGTGATACAGAAACTGCCATGGTGGAGCTAGATGATGTATTTGAGTAGTGACAGGCTCGAGTCGGTCCATGGCAACCATTCTCACCAATCAGGAGTGAGCTTGTTGGAAGTCCACACCTCTTCCACTGAAAGCAGACTTGGGAGAATCTGTCAATCAAATTGTTTGAATGTTCGACATTCGGGCCAGTGGAAAGGACATACTTTTACAGAAACATCTGGTTGGTCAGTTTATAACTTATAATGAAAACTATATATATTAAAAATGATTAGAAAGAACATAAAAAGGTATCAGAGTAAGAATGATCAATCTGACAAATAGAATGGCTGAGTCATATTTGTTTATTTTACAATGAAGGGATTTTGGCTTCTTGGAAGCAGTGGGTACTTACTGTATGGAATGTGAGGGGGAGGGGTCACTGTCCAGTTCTCTTATACAGTCAATGGTTAATACATTATTTTAGTGATTCATTTATTCAGCTTGGCAGATAAACACAGCGTACATGGCTGAGTCCCATCGTTTCTCTTTTCCCCTGCAGTTACTTTGAGCTGGAGAGCAGTGGTGTGAGGGAGGAGATCCGCTACCACTATCGCTACAAAAGCAAGCCGCGCTCCGAGTCCTTCCCCTACCGTCTGGCTGATGGTCAGTGGCACAAGATCGCTCTCACCATCAGCGCCTCTCACCTCCTACTGCACGTGGACTGCAACAGGTAACATAAGCTGGGAATGTCGAACGAGCTCTGCTGCAAACGGGTGACTTCATTTCAACGTGTTCCTTTGAAGTGACAGGTCTAATGAGCTTTCTGCGTTTATCAGATGTAAATATTTGTTTGGAAGCATGTCTGCAAGGATGACAGCTTGTTCACAGTACAGGCAGTGAAACATCCAAATAAAAATGAACCCGGAACTCAGAATATGAGTTAAAACGTTTTTTTTTTCTTTCTTTTTTTATCACAGTGTTGATTGTAAGTTCCTGGAATCTATTGAAAAGCGACTGTTTCCAAAGCAGGTTCCATTCAGCGCTTTCTGATCTACTTTAGGCATCAGGAAAGCAGCTTAACTTGAAACTTAACTTCTAGAAATGCATATGTTTTTCAAACACGTAGAAACTGGAACAGAACATTTATGTATCGTGTCACTTGATCATTTTAATTATAATTAACAAATGATGCCTGGTTATATTAAATGTGATATTTCTATCTTTTAAAATACATTTTGAAAATGTGTTTTAAATAGACTATTTTTTGGAGTGAAGCAACTGAATCATGGCTGTAACTGAAGTTTTGTTTGCAATACGGCATGAAGCCCCACGTCATGCCATTATAAACGGTAAATGGCGAATGCTTTACTTCTTTCTTACAGTCCCATTTGCACACACATTCACACACTGCCAAACACTGGAACCAACCTATAACCATCAGGAGCAATGGGGGGGATTAGTGTTTTGCTCAAGGATCATTGAACACATGTGCGGGCAGGACGGGAAGTGAACCTGCGAACCAAGCTGACGGCTGTACCTCTGCACGGAGGCCAACAGGACCATAAGAATGCTGTTTTTGTGAAGCATTGTCATTTTCAATCAGCACTGTGTCACACTGACTCAACTTCAGTGTTCAGTTGGACCCTGACTTTTACAACGTAACTAATGAAGTATTTTGTACCACAGCAGTCATGATTCTACACATCCCCCCAAAGGTCACAGTACCAATGTCCTAGAGACAAACAGATTGGTTACTAAAGAAAAAAATGAATCAACTGTCTTGTTTGAAAGAAAATAAGTTCTATTTATTTTATCTCATGCAAGCAGCGTGCAGATCACTAAAGTTACATCAACATTAAAATCTCAAACTAAAAATTCTTCTTCTATTAGCATCTTCACTCACATAATTCACGCAGCCATATCTGAAAACTCCATCTTGTTATCAGAGGGGACAGGACAGTCCATCCTGATCCCTAAGACCCTACTTTGAATTGTAAGTGATTTTACAGTATCTGCGAAACAAAGGTTTCTAAAGCCTTAGTCACATGCTCCCGTTACAGGGGTTGATCCACACGGGTGTTGCGAGTTTTGGGGTTGTCCACGTCCGTGGAGGGTTATAGAGTCATGAAAATGAAACGTGCAATTGTTGTACGTGTGTATCATGAAGCATTTGTAAGGATAGTGTAAGTTTCTTGTACTTATGACATGCGGGTGATACTACGGTAAGGTGCTCTTATGCCACACTCTAGCCATTAATAAGATGCGTGTCCTGGCCCCTTCTTAATTTTGCACAAATCCCACTCACACGGAGGTGATACATACTGTAAGTCCCTGTAAGACCCCCACACAAACTTCACTCTGATTGTCATTTTTCCTCATTTCTATACATCAGGCTCTTTTCTTCCTTATCATACCTTCCTTCACCCCTTCATGTTGTTTAAGTGTTCGCTATGACCTGTTGACCGCAGCATACCTG
Source organism: Adrianichthys oophorus (assembly GCA_036245035.1). NCBI lineage: Eukaryota > Metazoa > Chordata > Actinopteri > Beloniformes > Adrianichthyidae > Adrianichthys > Adrianichthys oophorus. Next base: position 998,532 of record BSAI01000104.1, read on the forward strand.
CAGGAAAAAAGATGCATGAGGATTTGTGTCCTACAGGCTCACAGAGCGGTCTTCTACCTTTATATTTCATTCGTGTGTGCCACCTGCGTTCCCTGTACAAGGTTACCTGTAGTTCACCTGCAGACTTGAGGTGCACTCACACCGACACACATTCGTGGGGCGGAGGCAGCCAGTTTCAATGTAAAGTCAATGGTTTAGACATGACTTGAGGTTCTGAGGTTCAGAAGGTTAAAACAGAACACTTGTAAGAAATTAATCTAATTAATCAATTTCAATCGTGAGCTGCACGGTGGCGCAGTGGTTAGTGCTCTTGCCTCACAGCAAGAAGGTCCCCAGTTCAAATCCTGGCTGGGGGAACTTGGGGAAAAAAAAAAAAAAAAAAAATGCATGCGTGGGTTTTCTCCAGGTACTCCGGCTTCCTCCCACCATCCAAAAACATGATTCATAGGTTAATTAGTGACTCTAAATTCTCCCTAGGTGTGAATGTGAGTGTGCATGGGTGTGTGATTGTGGCCCCTGACTGGCGACGAGTCCAGGGGTATTCCCTGCCTTTGCCCATGAGTAGCCAGGTTAGGCTCCGGCAACCCCATGACCCCGAAAGGGAAAAGCGGTTTGGAAAATGAATGAAAAAAAAAGGAATTTAAATCACAATGATTTTAAACCTAATAATTGCTGTAAGAAGCCTCAATTTGAGGTTTTTTATTTACATTTGTGACATTGTGGCATACTAGAAGATTCAAAAAAAGTGCTAAAAAGGTGTTTTATGAAGTTTTTCATCATAAAATTAAATTCTATTAAATTTTACTTACATTGCTCAATATTAAACAAATTTGTCTCAGTGGGCTTCACACCAGTATTTATGCAAGAAAACAGAAAGTTAATCATCAAAATATAAACATTAGCTGGTTGCTAAACTAAACCAAACAGACTAAGCTAAACTGGCAATCCCTGCCTTTAGACCCTCCTTCTCAGTTGAAAAAAACTCATAAAGAAAATCTTTGGGAAAAAATATGGAAACCTCAAAGATGCCCACATGGAGGAAGTACTAGAACTGCTAAAAAAGAATTAGCTTATTTAAATCTACAACTACATGTTTGAAAAAGGTTTGGGGTGCAAGACAAGTTTAAAGACCTCCAATATTTACTTTGACACCACTGAGGTTTTGTTTATTTAATCTTGAACAATTAAAAAAACCAACAAAAAACTACCAGATCCAGAATGCTTTAATTTACCGTATCATTCATTAGAGAAATTTCTAAATTTCATTGGAGGTTATTCTCTGTCATGTGTTGTGAATGAAAACCTGAAGGATGCACTGGAGATTCCCTCCATAACACTGATTCCTCCCAGATGGCTATGAAAGCCATCAGGCCATTAGTTTATTGATTAATTATTACAGCAGTGGCTCCTTTTCTGATTAGACTGTGAATGTTAGAATGAAAATAAGAAGACATTAGAGCAGGGATATCCAAATCCAGGCCTCCAAACAACACTGTCATTGGAGCTGCTTATTGGAGGAACACCGCAGATCAAGTCAATCAGCTGCAACAACGCCTGGAGGAGAAGCAGGACAGTGGCACTGACATTATCTTTGAAGTTTAACCTATTTTGTATTTCTGTACCCCGAATACTACCAATACTGATTTCATGCCAGTTTTGGAAATAATCTGAAACATTCAAAAACAAGCATAAGAACTGTTGTCCAACATGCAAATATAGATGGAAGGCAAATGCACAACAATTTAATTTATACTGGAAAAATCCTAATTCAAGTTACTATAGAACATTTGTTGCTGATTTTCTAAAACTGCAAGTCTTTGCCTTGATTTCATCTGTTATGATGTAGACAATGTTTTTTGCATTACGTGTAATTTAGCAAAATATTAATATTAAGTACACAGAAAAGCAGAAACATAACAGTAAGACTTCAGGTGTTAAAGTAACAAATCCAAAGTTTTTAGTTAGAATTGAAACGTGGATAAAATGTATTCCATGTAATTGTGAAGCTTGTTCAGTCTCTGTGCTGCATCACAGATGATATATAACATAAATTAACCTAAGTGTTCTTAAATCATATTCATAGTTAAAACATTTAAAAATAGTTTCAAAGTAGAGTGATTTGATCATTTTTGTGTTTCTTGTATAATCTTCGGCAGCTGATTTCTGACTTAGCTGTAGTTTTCTTAGACTCCTGATTACATTTTGTGGACGATATGCATAACATAAAACTAAAGTTACCTCAGTAACTTAACCCAACAAGGAAAACCATGTACTTTTAAATTTCTTTCTTATACAGTTATTAAACATTTATGTTATGTCTAAAAAAACTCAATATTGTGCAAACGTTACAAATCCAGATTAAAATCTAACAATCTTCCATTTGTTGATTAACTTTCATTGTTTAAGGTTGTTTAACCCTTCAACACAGGAGATGCACCTACATAACCCACCATAAAGGCTGAGTGAGTCACACTGGTCTTTCTGCAGTGTGTCTCCTTTGGCACAAAAGATAGAAAGTTCATAAAACGGTTGGAATGTTTATATTGCCTCCATCATGTTTGTACGCAACACTTCTATTTCGTCTGTTGACACATTACCTTAGTGGCAAAAAGCCGGAGAAACAGGATCCCACGTTTGGCGTTCAGTGTAGTTAAACATGCATGTGCAGTGATGTATGTATCAGAGGATGTTGTATTAGCTGTTCTGCATGTCAATCAAGGTGATGGTGATTCGCTGACGGCAATTTTTTAAAAACTTTTTTTTGTTTATTTATTTTTGTTGGGCCGCGACCTACCCTCACATGGTCAATCGTGATTGATGTAATGAGCACCTCTCTTTTAGCATGAACATTTTTTTAAATTCAATAACAGAGAACACAGACTCTTATCTAGAATCCTAACAAATGACTCCCTCCCATTTCAGACTATCCTCATCCATCAAAATGGCTTCCACTTTCTTCTTGTCTGTTTGTTACAAGCATCACATTTTCTGCCTTTCTGCATGGCAACAGCTTCAACATGTACCTGTCATTTGTGTTCCTCCAAGCTGGAGGAAGTGAGGAACTATTACTCTAGAGTTTGGCTTCTAGATGTTGGAGATTTCATGGAAGTTTGGCTGTTGGTGTATACTCCCTCAGAAGTCCCTAGGACGCGTACAACATGCTGTCTGCTTAGAAAAGTAGTTACCTCAGATCACACTGTCGGAACATGTTCCAACATTAAACCAAAACGACAGAAAAAACTCATTTAGATCAAAAACTAACAACAAGCTCAGTTTGTCTCTTCAATTTGCTCCAGTTTATGACCCCACCTGAGTCGCGTCGTAACTTCAACTTAAGCCTTATCACATGCAGCCTTTCGGGGTAACCCCTGTACGGGTTCTGCAGGTTTTAAGAGGTTCATGTAGGACCAATCATATCCGAAAGGCAGCGCAGATGTACCTTTCAGTTCCCTTTGAGGGTCACACGGCCACCTCAAAAGGGTCATCACAGAAATGGAACGTAGACTTGTAGTAAGTGTATTGAGGCCAGTGTAAGCTACATGCACTTTTGAGGTATGGGAGATGCTATAGTACAGTGCCCTCACGTTGCACTCCAACTGTGAGCGTCTATTTGGCCCCTTGCTGAATGAGCACGAATGCTGTATGCACGGGGTGTGAAGGTGATATCTAAGTGCTGTTGAAGCATAGATTACAGATTGATATCTCACATCTCTTCCTGGTAAAATGATATTTTTCCATTTTTAATTGACTTTTATCGAGCCTAGAACAGATTTAGTTGAAATATCCCAAAAGTATTTGAAACCTGCATGTTGTCAAAGTTGTCTTTTCCCCACATTTTGTGAATGTGGTTTTTGCATACAGATCGACATTAGTCATTGATCTCCACAAGTCTTGCATGCTTCTTTTAATTAAAATAAGCTCCACTCATGTGGTTTCTATTTAGCATGCTCTGACTAGTTCTTTGAACAGACAAAATGAGTCAGATTGCCTCTGATTTAGGGTCTTTGAGTAAAATGAGAGCCAAGGGAAATCTGTAGCTTCAAGCCCATGAACCTCAGTGGAGGTTCAGTTCAATAAGACAGGCTGCAAGGAAGAATGGATTTCATGTTAGAGATGTGCAAAGAAAGACGTAAAGCTACATTTTTGGCACAAAGAAAGGAGATAAAGGATAGGACAAACCCTCACACTTTCATGGAGGTGGCTGATGAGCAGAGTTGGCTTGAGGCAGTTCAAGAATAATTTGGGGGGTGGGGTGATTATTTTTGAAGCCAGCAGCGCTCATATTGGGTTTGACAGCATAAAAAAAGCAGGTTTGACAAAGAGATTAGCAAAAGAAAAAAGGTTTGCTTTTAATGAAAACAAGATGAAACATATCTTCCTGAATGATTTTTAATCGAAAAGCTTCACCTGATGTCGTCACAGGAGTACAGAGTAAAATCCCAAATTAACCTTTCCTGCATCTAGTATCTTATTTGCATTTTCTGCTCTGACAGTCACCTCGTGGCTCTTTGGTCCCGAAAGAGAATGTCTCTCAATTGGATTCAGATTATTCATTGGAGAAGTTGCCATTGAATTAATTTGACATCATCTTTTTCCTGTCCAATCGCAGCTAATTGTCTGCGTATGTGGCCTGTCTTGTCTCCTCTACTGACTCGGCATCATTTCTTATTGTATGAACAGGATGTGATCTCTGTTATTTCTGTGATCATCTTCAATTCATTTATGATGTGTCCGTCTTTAAAGTGCACAAACACTGAAAACAGATATTTAAATGTTAATGCCTTAATAGCTTTACCTTACTCAGTTTTACCATTGCCATTTTTGTTATAAGATCTACTCAGATGAAAATTGTTTTTTTGCTGGAGGCAAAAAATGGAGAACATGTAAACAAGCTTACAATTGCATTTTTGAGTATTTCTTTATTCAAAGTGTTGTGAATCAGGAGGAGACAAAAAATGCTGTTTGTGAAATACTGTATTTGTGATGTAGAACATACACTGGCTGGGCCCCAAGCTTCCCGTTCCACTACATTCTGATGCATTCACTTGCAGACACATAAATTCATGATCGTCTTTGTTTTCTTCATCTGAGCTGGGATCTGCATCGACACTGGACTGCTGGAAAGCTCCAATACTGCTCACCATTTTTGTTGAATCTTTAATGTCAGGTTGGGGTTGTAGAGAGAGTGGAAACAGGAAACGTGGATGACAGGAAACGGAGGTAGGCCGACAGTTCTGCCCACAACTCAGAGGTGAATTTTGAATGTAGTCCTGCTGCTCTGCAGAAACTATGTCCTATCCTAGAAAACAAAACAAGCTTTTTGATTTTGCTCAAAAATGCCATCATCATAATTAAAAGACAACTAGGAATGCTTTTACAAAAGATCAGGGGTGGTCAACCTCAGTCTTCAAGAGCTACAATCCTGCCTCTTTCAGCTCTCCTTGACCATCTGATTGACTGACTCAAGTGATTCTACTGGTTAAGGTAGTTAGTATCAAGCAGTCCAGGAAGAGCTGGAAACCAGGCAGGGTTAAGGCTGTTGAGGACCAGGGTTGGCCAGTCCTGCAACAGATCAAAAGACCATCGGAGTGGGTCTTGAATTTGCATGCTGCTCAAGGAAAAAGTGATAACAAAAATTTCAGGAAAAAATATTTATTATTATCAGTAGAAAAAAAAACTGAATGCCAACTTATCTGTAAAGAAGTGACGAAACTCACAAAGCATTTAAAGCCTGAAAAAAAAAACAAGATTTAGAAACATTGGAAGCCAGTCTTGATTAAACTAACCTTTTAATTTTTCTGTTTTTCCTTTAACTGTTGTCTTGAAATGACCATGGTATTATTGCCCAAAACTAGAATACAATATGTTTTTAAACATCAATAACTAAGCTTTATCTTTTATCAGACAAAACTGAAAATCTTTAAAAAATACTTTGGAATGGATCGAATTACCAAATTATTGATCATGGCTGTTGAAATATATACATATAGGGAGTTGTGAACAATATTTGTGTCAATTAAAAAATATGTAAGCTAAGTTTTAAATAAATAAATTATATATAAATATATACATACACACACAGACATATATACAGCCCACACTGTGAGACACAAATAACATTTGAATAAGACTTGGGCCAGAGTTTGCTGAGGTGAGTGAAATGATATCTTGAGGATCTGTCCACACCAGTGACCACTCCACTCATGATCTCCGAGGATGTCACCACAGGATTCCCCAAATCAAAGCAATCAGCCAGACCTTGGAAATGAAACCACGACGACCCTTTTCCCTGGCTTAGTCATTGGTCTGGAAGATTCCTGTGAGGAAGGCAATGGAGTTGAAAAAAATGTAAAAAGAATAAAACACATAAAAGTAACAACTAAAGTAAAAAGAAAGCTAAAAACAACAGAATCCTCGAAAATAGATGTCAATGATCACATAAAAACCATGATTATACATAAAGCATCATAAAAACAAAGTAAAAATACAAGAACCACAGTCAGTATTTTAACTAGCACTTGTTGTCCTTGGTACCTTAGTATCTCAATATCTCCACAGGACTCAGTGTTGCTTGGAAAGATGACAATCAGATTGTAGGATACTGAGCCATACAGTTCTGATAAAATAACCATAAAACAGACTCAAAAACAAACACATTTTCAAGTCAATAGAAAAACAAAATCTCTGGTTAAAAAAACGTACATATTTGAAATGCTTATATTGTGGGGGTTTACCTGGAGAAAAACAAGAATAAAAACCCACAAAACCCAACCAAAAACATCACTACAGTTTGCTAGCAACTGAAATCGAATGAAATCAAATCGTATTCGTAAAAATAGCTTTTCATGCTTTGAGCAAGTTATATATGGTAAGCAATATAGTCACAGTATAATATAAGCAATATAGTCACAGTATAATATAAGCAATATAGTCACAGTATAATATAAGCA
>BSAI01000104.1:1005581-1055804 GCA_036245035.1 Adrianichthys oophorus
CCCTGCTGTTGACACATACACCACATGACACTCCTTACTGTAATTATAAAATAAACTTAAAATAATAATAAAAAATGTTCGGGTGTCTGTTTGTAAAGCTGCAGGATCTTTGTTTTCCTCTCAATCAAATACAGTTTGGTACAAGTCACTAACATCTACTACAGACCAGAACCTGCTCTTCTGCCTGCCTGCTGTTGGAGGAAAAAAAAAAGTTCACCTGTCCAGATGATAAATGAATTTTCATTTCTTGCTTCAGCAGCGTTTTCGATTCATATCAATGAATGGCACAGATATTTAGACATAATGACATGCACTGAAATAAAATAAAAAGTGTATGCACTCAGATGTGTGAAGTGCGAATCGGGCAGTCTGCTCGCACAGTCAATGACTCTTTAAGTTCTCCACCTCCACCTGCCATTTTTTAGATGCAGTTGGTTCCAGCAAACAGTACATGTAGGTCATTTCTCTGTCACACCCACATTGGTCTGATATTACCAGCATTAGTGATGGTGCACAGCTCAGACAAGGTCAGACTTTTTCATAACTGCTGTATGTAATTGTAGTTTATGAATTTCTCCTTCTCATACAGAGCCGTGCTTTCACTGTTTTGGACCTGAATACCTAATCGCAGTGCTGACATTGGCTGTCTGTCACAGTGTGCTTGTCTGTTACTTGCTGAAGGTCATCAATGGTGTTTCCCAGAAGCCTTTTCTTCCACTCTACCACTGTACCTCCTGCTGGCCTTCCGCTTCCCTTTGGTTGCTCTTACTTGGTGCAGCCAAGCCTCTGCATGTGTGATCTTCAGACGTATCATGAAAGTCGACCTGAGTGCATGGAGAATATAAAAGTAACGTGTTTCTTCTCATGCAGCTTCCTCCTTTGGGGTTTAGTACTGAATCTGCACCAAACAGAAAATACCCCTTAAGAAGGTCATATCTGTTCTTGAAGTTTTTTACTTCTTCCAAAAATCATGCATCTAATAATTCTGGGTATTTGCTTACAAACCCTTTTACATTTACATTGCATTTGAAAAAAGTTTTTTTAAGAAGTATGTCTTTTAAGCTACTCATGTTATCATGCAAGCAAAAAACTAAAAAAAATATTATTATTTTTTCCACTTTGCTTTATCCATCCATCCATTTTCTTCTGCTCATTCGGGACCGGGTCGCGGGGGGTCTAAGCAGGAAGCCCAGACTTCCCTGTCCCCGCCCACTTCCTCAAGCTCCTCTGGGGGGGATGTTCTTCTGGCCTGGGAGGCGTTCCCTGGGACTTCCCTGGGGCCTCCGCCCAGTGGGACATGCCCGGAACACCTCCCTAAGGAGGCGTCCAGGGGGCATCCGAACCAAATCCTCAAGCCACCTCAACTGGCTCCTCTTGATGTGGAGGAGAAGCGGCTCTACTCCGAGCTCCTCCCTGACTGAGCTTCTCACCCTATCTCTAAGTGAGCACCTAGCCACCTTATGGAGGAACCTTATTTCGGCTGCTTGTATCCGGGACCTCATTCTTTCAGTCAAGACCCAGAGCTCATGACCATAGGTGAGTATTGGGGCGTAGATCGACCGGTAAATTGAGAGCCTTGCTTTCTGGCTCAGCTCTCTCTTCACCACGACAGACCAGTACAGCATCCGGAGGACGCCGCACCAATCCGGCTGTCGATCTCACGTCTTATCTTCCCTCACTCGTGAACAAGACCCCAAGATTCTTAAACTCCTCCACTCGGGGAAGGAGCAGTCCACCCATCCAGAGAGGACAAACTACCTTACTCCAGTCGAGAACCATGGCCTCAGGCTTGGCAGTGCTGACCCTCATCCCAGCCACTTCACACTCGGCTGTTTGTTTGCATTTTGGTTTAAGTATTGAGAAAATGAAAACAAAATCACATACAGAGTTGATAGAGTCACTAACATACAATGTATTACATAGAGCCGTGACACAATAGAATTAACCTTCCTTTCTCTTCAACCTAAGTTGGTTGTTCATGTAGGGCATGCTGGCATGAGACCAAAAACAGATGTGTTGCCCCGGGTTTTCCAGATGTTATTACTCACATATGTCTTTGAATGCATGTGAAAAAAGTTTTAAAAAAGGTTGTACTATTCTTTTATTCCCTGTGCTCTGCATCATGCATGCTCATATGATGTGATTTCTTATCTACATACATGCTGTAATCTAATTTAATGTAATTACATCTTGCGTAAATGATGTCTCCAAGAATTCTCTGTTCTATTTTTTTGACTGAAAATCATTTGTTAATTTAATGCTGACTTATTTATTTCCATTTAGCCTGCAAAACCACATAAAAAAAAAAAAAACGAAAAAAAAAAAAACAGTACCGTATTTTAATGAACTATAGGGTGCTGGGTTTTAAGGCCCACACTGTCAAAGAAAGGTCTTTTTTTTAACTTAATGAGAAGATACACCGAATTATAATGTGCATGAACTGAGAAAAAAGAGTCAGAGATAAGTCAGACTTTATTAACTGCGTTCACAGTAACTTTAGAGCTTGTTTGTAGCTCACTAACCTTAGTCATGCGAGATGCATTAGCCGCTTTAACGTTTTCAAAATACCAGTAACTCCCAACCTTGTTTGGAACACTTAAATAAACACACTAATACAGGTAAAAATAAACGTTAAAGTAACGTTTTGTTACACAAGAGTAGGAGTAACGTATAAAAAAAACCAAAAACACACAGTCTGATACTGCTACACATTAGTCACTTTAGCATATTTACAATAACACCCAACCTTTTTTGATACTTATAAAAAAAAAAACAAAAAAAAAACAGATGGATATTTTGACAGAAGACGGTAAAAAAGCTCTCAAAATCGCTTCAACATCAGTTAAGACAACCAGAATGAATCCATATTTAAGGTGCTCTGGAATAAAAAGTGCATTGTTATTTTTTGAATAAAATTAAGACTTTTAAGTGCTCCTTATAATGCGGCATTCATAAAACCCAAGGCAAATCTGTATTCTTCCCCTACCCCTCAGGCTTCTCCTTACCCCTCCTCTTGTAGGGGCATTTGAAGCTGTAGTGGTGTCTGAACATGCTTTTATAGGAGGAAAACCGTAGTGACTTATGGTTGGGTATCCCTCCAAAGTAGGGTGATTCGCGCTGCTCTGTGCTGCAATGGAGAAACGCATTTCTTCACGTGGGTGTGCTCTCAAGCATTGAAGTTTACACTTAAATGTAAAGGTGCATTCACACCTGACGCGATTCTCGTGGTGGAGGCGGCCAGTTTCAATGTTAAGTCAATGGTTCAGGCGTGATCTGAGGTCCTGCGGTGCGACATGAAGGTCTGACAACAACACAACGCAAATTAAGCGGCGGGCTAAACTCTGGGGAGGTTGCAGCATCAACCAATCAGTGACTCAACTTTGGGCACGGGACGTTTTCAGTGACAGCAGGTGGAATACACATCCAACATGGTGGATCGGATTTCCTGAACTTCCATTCATTCTCTTAACCTGCTGTACCCCTTTTGAGGCAGCGGAATATACTGAACCCGTCCCGGTCTCTGTTGGGCGACAGTCTGTTGCAGGGCCCATGGAGCCGGAGCGGTCACGCTCGCTATACCAGCTACCGTGAGACGAGCTGGCGGCCAGACAGAGAGCCCCTGAGGGATGGAGAGACAGCCTGAACTGTATGATGTTTTTTTTTTCTAAATTTTCATCTGGATAATAATAATAAAAAAGGTCTCGTAATTTGAGTCTTATTTTTATGTCTGCTCTCTCGGGTAAATGCAGGACAGCGAGCCTTCAAACACGGTCAGAGAGAGACGGAAACACCGCAGAAGAGTCCATCATCCAGACACAGATGGACTGAACCTCACTATAGTGAGAGAACCTCAAAATCAGGGGTGCTCACACTTTTTTGGCATGCGAGCTATTTAAAACACATAAAATAATGTGAAGTTTTCATTTTTAAGTGCTGAAACATACAACCAACATGCTGTTACAACAGAAACACATGATTCCTGTTTAAAAACTATGAAGTATCCATGGATGAACAAATCTTTTTGTGACAACCTGAGTTCTCATGGTGACTGGAGTAAGTCCCATACCCAGTATTTTTTGCAGTCAAAAGACCCCGGGTTCGAACCCCACATCAGGCAATAGCAGTTTGTTGAATCTTTTTTCCTTTTTTTCCCACCAAATTACTCAACACACATTACTATACATAATAATCATAAACATCATGATCGTTCTTTAGATTTTAACATCATTAGAATTTCTTTTCTTTATAGTCATGAGTTTTTTTTTAGTAATGTATAGTTAACACAAATAAATCTAGTCTATGAAACCCTTGGTTCAGTATCTGTTGTTGTTTTTAAAAAGATGTTCATAGGAAAAAAAAGTACTGTTTATGCCTAATAAAATGCAACTATGCATTTAAAAAATAAAACATATTGAGTAGCAGTATTTTAACACTTGGGTACTTCTGGAATCTTGGATTACAAGCATACAACAAACCGTTGTCATGACAAGAGCAGATTACTAAAGACAAGTGTTTGCTATTTGGTGACCGAATTTTACTGTTTTTGTGGTAGATGGTTTATATATTTGTTAATTTATATTTGATGGCCCACGATATACATGGAGACGTGGTCACTCATGCTTTTGTAGAGCTCTTAGGGAACACATTTTTGGCCATGTGGCGAGCAAGGAATTCGCTGTGTGGCGATAAAGATGCGGGTCATGCAAATTGGCCGTGCGAATCGCGTTCGGTCTGAATGCTATTTGTTTAAGACTTTTTTTTTTAGCATGACTTTTTAAAGTTATTAAACCAATGTTATGTATTAGCTACGCTAAGGTAGATAACCGGCAACTATTGACGAGTGGTAGTAAAGTCTGAATTTGAAGATACTATTTTTCCATATCTGTTTGAAGGGCTAAATGTAGGGGTAGGGAGATGCTGTGGGGGTAGGGGAGGAATTTGGATTCGGCCCAATAATTATACACTATTCAAAGAGGGCACTTCCTTTGACCTCTTAAACCCTGGCGTCCACATGCGTTGACATCACATTTTGGGTTATATTGCCACAGTAGTTATTTCTGTCTTCCTGGGGCCCAGTCACCAAGTTAGTAGAGAGTCAGTTCAGCTTGTTTTTATATGTCTATCCAAATTATGTAATACTTTTTTTGAACCCTGCTCTCACATCGGGTGAATGACTAAATGACCTTGATTTTCCTATTTTGTATTTAGTGCCAAGTCAGCAGCTGTCAGGTTTGTGTTAGTCATGCTTAACGTATGGTTTGACTGTTGACAACATCCTTTATTTCCTTATTATTCAAGGGGAAAGATATGAGCCCACAGATTTATTGACTCAGCTCCATTAGCTTTGATGAGGTGTCTAAAGGACTCCGTTGACATTTATAGAAAATCTTCATTTAACCTGTTGCTTGGAGCTTTGCTATGGGCTGTCTGATTCTTTTAAGCTTAACTATCTTAAGCTGAATTTGACAAATTCTTTCGATCTCAGAAGCAGAATTCAAAGTGTGATAAACTGAACCCACAGCTTATTAGGACCTCGTGATTTAAGCGATGCAGAGGACATCCAGGACACTGCAGCTGTTTGTTTCCTCTGAAAACTGTGTTTAAAATTCCTAACACACGACCAACTTTGTCTTCATCAGATTTATAGTTTGAAATGACCTGTTCATATTTCCTGCTGGAAGCCTAACGACTGAACTAATAGGACGGGGTTCTGCAATCGCAGAAGCATCTCTGTGCCCTGAATGAACCAGAAACTTGGCTATCGGATTGATTGATCCCCATCTTTCACCTCTTTTGACCCATAAATCAACATGAAACATCGATGCTGTCTACGGAATGCTCAACTCAAGCAGCATTCTGTGGCTTGAAAGGATGAAATGCTAACAGCTCTTTTGTCTTGGTTAAGCCTCCTTTTTGTTACTCAGAAAACATTTTTCACAGATCCCACTGCAGCTGCTTTTGTTTCAGTCATGGTGCAAAAGCTCACTCTGAAAGTCTTGCATGCTTTAACTCTCCCTTGTGGCTTTTTCATCCCGACAGTCCCTGCATTGTGGCAGGGTTTAAAACATCTCAATTAAGCTCAGAAGACAGCTGAGTAATACCTTGTAGCTTGTATTGTATACTGTCAAAGCACTGTATAGGGTTGCTTAGGAGAGCGCGTCATGTGAATGAGAATAATGAAATTTTTATCATTTAGATTGGTGGATATAAACTCCTCATTAAAGACCCTGTCTGATTATGTGTTGCTTAATCTTTAAAGTGTTCCCAGTGGTCTTTTAATTATGATGGAGCTGTTTTTAGCCAAAATAAAAAAGCCTGTCACATTTTCTATGGCATTGTTTCTTTCGTCAGAACATCACTTCTGAGCTGTGGGCAGGACCATGTGTGACCAGTGTACTTTCTACATCACAAATTCACTCTTCTGAAATTGCATTTTTTGCGTCTGCTCCTGATTCTCAGTGATTTGAATGAACATGTTCTCAGGGATGACATTTTAAACTGAATTTTCCTAATATGTGTCTGCCCTCATGAGAAAAAGGTCACAACAACATGCTAAAAACACCAAAAACACAATTTTCATCAGAGTGGGTCTTTAAGTAAATTATTTACATTACGAATCAGTGATCTTCTGAAGCATTCAAGTGAAGTAGGAAAAAGAAATAAGATTAAAGCATGACATACCAGATGCAAAAGGATGACTGCTTAGCAGAAGATGGGTTTTGGCAAACAATTCCTCTTATTTACATTTGTAACAAAAATACAATTTCCTTATAATTGGTAATATGCGGAGAGCATCTAATAGCAGGGATAAAAGCTCAGTCAGAGGTAAAATTATCCTCTAAAAATGTGATCTCTTTTGCCTTTTTTAAGCTCCCTCATTAAAGAAATCATCTGGCGGGGATAGTGATGGCAAACCTGTTTCCGCATTGAGTCTATAAGTCTGTAAGAGCTGAAATGTCTTTTTCATTATATGCGGTTAATGAAGAAAAGCAGACATTGGGAGCACACCACCTTAAAGATCTAATAATGATATGACTTATGCTGTTTTTTTGTCCAGCAGCCAGAAAATGACAGTCACACTTTGCTAATTAAAGCAGCCAGTGAGCTGGAAGGTGACTTTTTTATTCCACCTGTTAAGCATCTCATTGGCTTCCCTCAAAATGATCATTATGATAAGAAAAAGGCTGCGATAATGGAATGCTACATTAGATTAATGATCCAAACTTTAAAGAGGCTGAACTTCATCTAATAATATTACTTTTTATGCAGCCACCTTTGTACATTTTATAGGATTTGATATCACATAATAGGTATGCTGGTTGTGACCATGCATTGAGAAAAGTTAAATCTTGCTCCCAATAATGAATTCATGTGTAACATTTTAATTTCCTGTCAAGGACGATGCCAGCGCCCATCTTTGGAGCAGCAACCGTTGCTTACCTGATCACTGATGCCCCTGCCAAAGGAAGGGCTCAGTACAAAGAATAATGATGAGCTGAAATCAGGTTACTGATGTTACTTGGTGCTGGCAGCCCCGACACTCCTGGCCGTGGCGCGGTTGGTGCTAGAGATAAACTTGGTATCTCAGACATGAAATCATTTGGAGATTGTGTTGTAAGCACCTCTCGGGACACAACAATAAAACTGTGGAGAAAACATGTGGCCTTTGATGCTCAAACCAAAATGGAAACTCCAGCAAAAAAAGAAAAAACAAAGCACCAAGCCGCAGGTAGATCAATGGCTGGTTGTGCTTCCAGTCCAGCAGCTCCTGCAGACCTCGGCGTAATTACTCCTGCTGCACTCAGCAGCCTAATGAAGGACAATTTTAAAGGTCAATGAAGTGATGGTGGATGTAAAGGCTTTTATTCATTTGATTTTTACTTGTGTGTCTCCTGTGTGAGTTGGCATGCACAGGCCAACCTCCACCACCTGAACAGAATGAAAATGCCTGCTGATGACCCTTTTTGTCACACATGCATTCATCTTTACCCCATTTCTATTCTGCATCAATTTCAGGAATAATTTATGGTGTTTCGAGATGCTCTTGTCCACGCGCCGGAGTTCTAGTTACTGACACCGGTTGACCTGGATTTTGAGGCACAAGCACACTTTGATTCAAATACACTGCCATTACTTCAGGTAGTCATGCATTTTTCTACAATAGTGTGACATCCACTTACTCAAACTAATGGACAGGATATGTGTTGGTAACCAACGGGTTAACAAGACACTGCTAGTGGATTGATGATAGTTAACCATCCTTAATAACTACGGTAGTTAGTCCCATTTAACAAATGTTGGCAAAAGATTTACTGCAGGTAAAGGGAGTGGACATAAAAAAGAACATCTTGCGCAATTTAGTAGCTGAAGATTCATTTTTATTCAACAATCATTTCATTCACATCAGAATTCTTAGCTGCTGATACGATTTACAGTCGATTTTGGTTCATTTTGAATGCTCCGATTTGATCCAATTCGCTGACCTGAAATGGATCCAGGACATTTTTTGGAAAAATTCAACCAGTGTGACTCAGGAATAAAAAACCTGGTTACTGAACCATACCTAAAAAGTTGTGTTGAAAAAGGTATTCATTGATTTATTTTAATTCTCAAAATGTGAACAGTAAACAGTAGTTCAGCCCACTGTTGTTTTTCCACATCAAAACAGTACAAAGGGAACATTATTAGAACATTCTACCACACTGTATGATCACTTTAAAGTGTTTCCACACATTGGACTGGAATGATCAGTTTTTTTGCTGCTTCACATGTTTTGTCTGCTGTGATGGCACTTGGTTGTTTGTACACATATATATTGCTACAAATTATGTTTTAAAATATATTGGTACAGTATAAAGCGTAACATATATACACGTTACACTATAGTAAAATAAACTGACCCTGTCTCAAGTTCAATGGTATTTGCCAATATCGATTATTATTTTATTTCATTTTGAAATGATTTTTTAATGCTATAAGTCAATTCTATTAACAACTTGCCTGAGTTAGATTGTTCTCGCTGAGTCGTAGGAGGAGAAATCAATGAATCAGACACCTGGGTATGTGAAATTTGGTCTCCATCTTTTGAGCCATTACTCTGCGGTGAGCTGCAGACAGAGCCGTGTTCAGGAACCATGTGATGGTTTAACCCTTCAATCAAAGGCCTTAATGCTGATGAAAATGCTGTTTTTGGTGTTTTTAACATGTCCTTGGGGCATTTTTCTCATGATGCAGGACATGTATTAGGAAGACAATGCTTATTTTTTTTCCTTATTCAAATAATTTTCAAACAGGAGCAGATGAAAAAAAATCCAAAAATAAAAGTGTTTTTGTGACATAGAAAACACACTGGGTGTGCCACAAGCTCCCTACTCCGCTCCATTCTGATGCATCCATTTGTTGATGATTAGATCCATGTACGTCTTTGTTTTCCTCATCTGAGCTCCGTCTGATTCAAAACTGTGCGGCTGGATAGCTCCTACATTGCTCCACTTTTTTGTTGCACTGGTTGTGTTAGGTTGAGGTTGTGAGGGGCTGTAAGCTAGTGGGAGTGTATAAACAAATGGGTGATGGGAAATGGGGGTGAGCTTGCTCCATGCCAGTGGTCTCATCCACAACTGAGGGGTTAATTTTGAAGGAACTTGTTATAAAACGGTTTTGATTTGAGCTAAAAACGATGTAATCATAATTAATAAACACTGTCAGAGCTTTCAAAAAAGCTCAAAAGCTGGTCAGAAGGGATTTCAAAGTCTTTGACATGACTGAGCCATGGATTTGAACTCACAACCTTCCAGTCTCAGGAGAGACACTCTGTCACTAGTCTACTGAGTTGGTTGATGACAGATGGGACACTGAAGCTTTTCTGCTGTTCTTTAAACTAGTTCTCAATGTTTCTCATGATATTTAATGCTAAGAGGACAGGACTAGGATCTGTTGCTTTTCCCTGGAAGTCTGTTTAAGCTCGAGTACTTTTACATTTCAAATAAATCTACTTTGCATTTTCAAATATCAGATGAACAGCAATATCTTCAGGTGCTAAATCTCATACACAGTTGCTACTTATGTAATATAAATGCTGTCAGAATCTTTCGTGAACCTTCTCTATCCAGCAGCCCAACTCTTTGACTTTCTATTTGACACGTTTCTTGTGTTTATGTGTTGTGAGCTTCACTGTGCTCCGGTGTCGGGGTGATGAAGGGTGTCGTTACTGTTCCTCCTTCAAGCTCAGCATGAACCGGCCCACCTCCTACAGCCAGTCTAGCACAGGCCCCATATGGCAACCAGGCAGGAGGAGCGCCATCCACCAAGGAGACCCAGGGGATGCTACTCTCATCTCACCATATACGCGCTGCCTCCTTCTGTTTCAGCTGCTTTTTATCAAAGAATATTTCAACCTCTACAGTGGTTGTTGCTTATCAGAAAAAAAAACCCACAAGAGCTTTTATCAGAAGATAAGGTCATTATTGAGGTGAAGTAATTACAGATATCCAACATAGTGAAGAAGCTGGCACATGGTACTGTTGGGAATTGGGTGACAAAGCCAGATTATACTCTATTTTCATCTGCATACAGTGCTACAGGTAAAACCAATCCTATTCCCAGCAGCAACCTTGGGGTAAGAGAATTTAGGTCATTTTATCCATTAAACATGATATATCTGCAATCTTGGTAGGATATGTTCTAGTTTCAGGCCAGTTTCTTTGTCTTCTTCAGCCCAAATGCCCCAGTTTGTCTTTTTTTCCTTTGCTTTTTCTTGACTGTATAGGTTTCACATGTTGCTGAGATACAAAGAGGGACTTGTTGAGACCATCCTCATAAAGACCATCCTCGTTTTCACAGAGTAGTTTTGGGATTCTCCTTTCTGATCAGGAGTACTGACTTGGATCTTGCCATCTAGAAGCCTTGAAACGCTTAATCCAAGTATCTATCAACGTCTTTGGCTGGTGAGCTGTACCCTGCACTCAGCTAGTACAGTTTGGCTCATAGCAGCATTTAAGTCACACGGGACAGACTGACAGATGCCCTTTTGAGAAGTAGAAGTTGTGGAGCTGCATTGACAGCTGCCTGAATGTTAAGCAGCAGTTCTTTCAGATGTTGAGATTGGGGTAAACCAGGACACTTAATACCGCTTCCTTCCACCACACAAGTCATCATCTGCACTTAAATGAGGATTGGATGTTGATTTATCTTTAATTAACACATAGCAGAATAGGAGAAGGGTATCAACTGTGTACTTTATCACATACAGTAAATAATCCAATTACTCAGTGTTGTGTTCTTCCACATTTAAGCTCACATGGTTTAAACATGTCCTTCATACATGCAGTCCACATGGAGAACAGCTCTTCATTAGTGTGTGGCTAACTTCACTACTGCCTTGATCTCAGTCTAAAGAAACATCCACACAACCCTGTTCAAGCAACCGCTTCCAATGAAGAGTTCATGTACATGCGCGTCTTGGGCTTCTGTATTCAGAACTCTCAAGTTCACGTGTAGCTAGGCAAGTTTTGAGGACTGTTTTCGGGCTCTACCTGCAAAACACGTGGCCATTAAACCAGTTAAACCAGGTCGAACTTTGAGCAAACAAGTCAAAGTTTAAAGGTCGGAATATTACCAAGCTCAAAGCACAGCTGACTTATCCCGTCAACCCAAACACGCCGATGAGCCTGATGACGTCTGTATGTGTTTGTCAAATAAAGATAAGCAAAGGACACCCAGACACACCAGTTGTAAGGACCCTAGCAACGAACCGAAACATTTTCGTTTCGTACCTAAATATTGAGACTCGAACCTCTTCAGTTCACATCAAGGCTCTTCCAACTATATGAGGCGGATATGAGCACGTAAACAGGAGGAAAAAAAAGAAGAACATGTAGAAGCCCCTCCCTGCTGCTTGGTGTGTACGTAGCTTGAAACATCTCCTGCTGTGTACCGTCACATTCAAGCTGTAAGGGGTCAAATCCCTATCATCTTAAAGTTCATGAAAAACTAGACTGTAACTAAAAAAAAGAAAATTAGAAAAATTGAAAACTGAAAGTACACACTGTGAACTTGAAAGAACTATTAAAAAACTGAAAAATTAAATTTTAAATTGAAAAAAGAAAGAAACTTCAAAGAAATATTCAAGTTTCCAAAATAAAATGTATTCAATTTTGCATTTGTAACATTTGTTGTTTTATATTTTGAATTTGTCTTATTCCTTCTCTCACTCTTTCTTTCCACTCCTCAATTCACAGTTTTACTTCAGATTATTCGGAGTGGACCCTAGGTTTATGTGGGGGGTGGAGCTTTGAGCTCATTTGCTACCAGAAGATAATTAACATCGGGTGACAGAGCTTACAATGACAATGGCTTTCCGCTCCAAAATAGCATCTGTTGTTAGCGCCGCCTGTGCCATCTCCTCTGGTGTACCAAACTCTGGGAGATCATTTTCACTATTGAATGCCAGATCAGAGGAGGGGGGGTGGGGGCAAGATGTCACCATAACTTTGATCGCTCGATGTCAATCATGTTCTGGTAGCCAATGGACTAGAAGCCCCACCCCCACATATAATTAGACAAAAATAAAAAAATGCAAAACAGCATCTGTTAACATTTTTGTTTTCATTTGGTGACAGTTTTAGGTTATAATACATTTTTTAACTAAAGTCCTTGTTTCTTTTTTTAAGATTTTCAATATTTTCTTCAAGTTTTTAATGTGTAGTTTTGAGTTTAAAACAGTTTTCAAATTCTCCGTTTTTGCTTTTTTTTCAGTTTTTTTCAAATTACAGTCTGGTTTTTCTTTCACTTTTAACTGATCCTGATTTGACCCCACAAAAATGCCTCAGATCTAAAAAAAAAAAAAAAAAAAAAAAGAAAAATCATGAATACTTTCACTCAGGTGACT
The DNA here is from genome assembly GCA_036245035.1 of Adrianichthys oophorus. Taxonomy (NCBI): domain Eukaryota; kingdom Metazoa; phylum Chordata; class Actinopteri; order Beloniformes; family Adrianichthyidae; genus Adrianichthys; species Adrianichthys oophorus. Next base: position 1,018,468 of record BSAI01000104.1, read on the forward strand.
ATTTTTAAATGTTTTGCATAGAGAGAGGGACTTCTCCAGCATTGGCTAGTATTAAGATTATCTCTGAGGCTGTAACTGAATTTGAACAAATTAGGCAAAGATGGCAGACATTACTTTTGTAAATGTATAAAGCAGCAGCAATGTGTGCAGCAGGATAACACCACTTTTAAAAACACAAACTATGTATTACTTACTTCGAAAAATGAGAGACTTTTTGCGTTATATATTTAACCAGTAATTTGAAAAGGAAGTCTTTGCAACAAGTAACAAAACCACAGCTCGAATGGCTTTCTTTAAGTGATGTTACAGCAGGTGTTACCAAGGCAAAGAGGCTCTTAGAGGCTCTACACGAATACTGTTCTGGCAAATCAACTTACAGAAGCAGGGAAGTATTGAGTATGCAAATTATAATAGAATTTTACTCCATTTTGCAGTGAATTTTTATGTGAATAAAATGCTACATTCATATTCGTTTATATTTTCAAGAAATCTGTTATTTTTACAAAGAATACTTTCTGGTTTTATAGTGCTAAATTTCACTTTGACCATGTCTTAATGTGGTTATATGTGTAGTTTTTTTGTCATGTGCTGTTTGTACTTTGTTCAAGAAAATTTTTTTAGCTACTCAAAGAAACTTGACTTTTTTTTGTCAGGTGCAGGACTGGTAGTCCAAGCAATGTGCAAATATGAATATTGGTGACAGAGTGCAGTGAAGTGAGACTGACACTCTCATGTAAGGAGAGCGGTCTTAGCTTGACCTCCTCTGACAGGAAATGGATGGTTGGGATTGAGGGGAAAGAACATATTCGGGGCCGTCATCCTGGTGTTTGGCTGAATTGGATCAGTGTCGCTGTCAGAGCTGGAAAACTTGGATAAACTTGTTTTTTTTGGGCCTGTTTTGTTAACATACCATTCTCTTCTGGTTTGTTGTTGACAGAATTTATGAGCGGGTGATAGACCCTCCTCAGATGGAGCTCACCTTGGGCAGTGGAGTGTGGCTAGGACAGCACAGCCACAAGCATGGTCTGTTCAAGGTAAGACACAGAGAACACACCCACACAGTCTCTGACACAACCGAGCGTGCTCCACATTAAGCTCCACATTAAACACTGCCTGGTAGAGTTTGCCACAGCTGAAGGAGACAGCGTGGAGGAAGAAAGACAAGAGTGAGATCCAGGATGAACGCTGGGGGCCCACAGCTCCTCTTTGAGTCCTCAGCACTTTTCTGCTTGTGCTTTGAATTGCTTATTCCCAGGGCCAATGTGATGCTGAATTGTAATCGCTGCTCATTTTCTCCACATCCAGCATGCACTCACAGACAAGGGACACACTGGAGTATCACCAGGACATGCACGCACACTTGATATTCATAGTTCTCCTGCCCACCTGCCATGCAATCAGTGGACCTCCTGTTTTTTTTTTTTTCCTTTGTGACATATTGATTATCCACACAGCCCTACTATGGGGAAAATTATTTCTCCTCCCCATGCTTTGACATAATCGCTGCTACTCTGCAGTGCTATTCTTTCCTGCCTGTTTGCCTTCTTGTTTTAATGTCTTCCATAAAAAGGCTTCGGAGAGTTACAATTCCTGCAGGGAGGTTATAGTCTTGAAAGACTCATTTTAATACCCCGTCCCTACCTGCCTCTAAACCGTAGTTTTCACCGGCCTTCCTGTGCAGATATTCACTGAGAATTGCATGTCAAGAGTAGAGATAAAGGTATGTTGTCACAGGAAACAAAGCAAAGGTTTATGTTGGGACCCCAGCAACAAACGGATGTGCACATTTGCAGCTGCTTGAATCAAGGATACAATGAGACACAGACTATTAGGATGTTAACCCTCTTGTAAAGGTAATGTCTGAGTCATAGCTGCCGTTCTGGATACGGGCTGTTTGCAGGTGAAAAATGGGCAAACCTAATTTTAAGATTGTAGACTGCTCATAGAGCCAGTAAGTGGCTGGATGGCTAAGTTGCCTGGATGTGTAAGTAAGGGTGAGGTAGGTGAGATGCAGGCACGTTTTCTTATTTACAACCCCCTGAAACCTGCACAAAGAGCCTATAAGTAAGGAGTCAGTACTTGCACCAGGCAAGAGTGTGGCATAAGGGAATTGTATGACAGTATCGCTTGCACATCATAAATGTGTGTAATTTACATCATCCTTACCAATACTTCACCATACGCTTACCTTACGCACAACAATGTCACGTTCCATTTTCATGACATTTCCTTAAGGTGGCCGCACAAACCTTAAGAGAACCGCGAGACACAACTGTGCTCCTCTTTAGAAAAAGAAAAAAAATGCACTGAAAAAAAATCTTTGAAATACTGAGACAGAGAAAACTGAACCGTAATTTAGCGAGGGAACGTTGTGATCATTTTCCTTGCTAAAATCCACACACAGATTTGTAAAGGTGGCCCTAAACAATCACTTACTTGGTTAAATTATATTTAACCTGCTGCTTGGACTCACCCATAGCCTTGCATTTCTTGACCCATGATTAAACATCTCAGTTGCTTCACTCTAAACATCCATTTTTTGCATTTATCACTGAGAAGATATTTTAGTACATGACACACAATCTGTCCTTTCCCAATTAATGAACCTCTCACTACAATCAACAGATGGTAGAAAGGATGTCAGAACAGTAGGCAGTATTCAGTTAACCAAATCTAAAAAAACATGTACTACAAAGTTCTACATACAGTATTTTTGTTGGTGTATCAGCTTGTTCTATAACTTGTGATAGTAAGAATTTGAAATCATTTTTGACTTCTTTGCTCCAGCTGTTTTAAAGCTGAAGGGCAGTTGAAAGGAACAAAGGACACGAAAGACAAATAAGCTAGGGTTATGAAAGCAGAGCTGCAGACAGTAGTAGAGCACAGATAAGTAGTTACAATCTATCCTACTTGGGACTGGAGTGGTGTAATGATGGGATGGGCTAACTAGGCCGTTAAATAAAATACATTGAGCCTTTGAAGCCTTGAGATGTTCCTCATCCTCTCACCGGCTCCTCGTGGGAGCCTCTCCATTTGTGCTAGCAACTGTAATAAATTATTTTCATCTTGAATCTATTGTGCCTAGGAGGCCAACTCCTTTGGGATCCCCAAAACTCGTTTGGAACTAGGGCTTTGGTGTGCTTCATGCACCGCTGGACAGTAATGAATGTAACATGGGCTATGATGGAACCACTGAACTTGTTACAAGGCAGTATGAAGGTCCAGAACTTACGTCTGGCGTGTTGTGCTTGTTTGACCTCACTTATGACTTTTGTCTTCTCTGTTGAATGAGTTACTCTTTTTATTTCATGCTTGGCTTTTACCTTTTTTTCTGCTTTTACTCAGGCAGTACAAGGTCTGTGTTCTTCACACAACCTGCTTTTCAGGATACACAGTGTACCTTCTCTTTTTAATCTCTAAAATGTTGTGTGCGTTTCCTGCTTTTTGGCATTACCCAGAAGATTAAAATAGAAGGTGTTTTTCTTAAGTTAAAAAGTAAAAACAACCTAAAATGTATTGATTGTTTCTTTATGTGCTTTTAGTGCAACCAGACAAGACTTTGATCTACTTTTGTATCGTGTCTCATTTTACCGTATTTTCCACATTATAAGGCACACCAGATTACAAAACACATTGTCAATGAATGGCCTATTTTCCACTTAATATCATATTTAAGGCGCCTCGACCTATAAGGCCATTAAGACAGACAAAACAGTCAGAATCTGTTAGTCAGTCAGACTTCATGAATTGCATTCGCAGTTACTCTAGAAATTGTTTGTAACATGCTAGATGTTAGCCACTTTAGCAGCATTAGCCACGTTAGCGTATTTCCAACACCTGTAACTTCCAACCTTGTCTACACATATGAAACAGACTGGTAGCCTACCGCAAAACAGACACTACTGTGACCACGCTAACTTTTTAGTTAGTGCTACTAATTAAGAAAACAGGCTGACACAGCTACAGCTACAGGCTGCCACATTAGCATATTCACCAATGATTTAAATCAGCTAGCTACGCTAGCTTGTTGCGTATGCAAAGTTGGATGTCATATTGGATAAGGCTAGATGCCTGTCGGACCAAAGTTAAATATTTTTATGGTCATTTATGGGCATACTGTATCTGCTAGACCATGTGTCATTGTTTACTGCCCTATTCAATATGGCGTCACTCTTTATGTATCTTAGACAATGGCAACAGTCCAGCATTGCATCTTTAGCAATATAACTCATTGGTATTCACGATAACATCCAAATAAACATTTTGACAGAGCGCCATGTGCCATTCAAAATGTCCTCAACATCTGTAAACACAACAAGAATCTATCAATCCAGTTTGGTGCTCCAAAGAATGAAGTGCATTGTTGCTTTTTAAAAAAAAACCTAAGGCTTTTAAGTGCGCTTTATAGTGGGAAATATACAGTACTCTATACTCAAATGTTTTTTTCCTTCTTTTTTTTCTCTACAAACTTTTTGTTGACATTATTTTGTTGTCTCTCTTTGTTTTATTTTAAAAATGTGTTCTATCTTCATATATTTGCTAATAAAAGATCCACTAACACAGCAGACAGAAAACACTGGTTGAATGTTGTTGCTTTGTGCATTAAAAATCATAAACATTTTTTAATTTGGTCAGTTATCTTTAAGTACAATAAAAAAAAGCATGTTAGAGCATGTAAATAACCGCAGTGACTGAAAACAGCAACAGTAGTAGTAAAGAACATTCATGGTATGAATGAAAGGCCTGATAAACAGGTCCAGACTCTAAATCTTATTTGAGATTATACAGAGTGAAAAAAATCATTTCTGCCATGATCTGGTTTGTCTGATATCAGATGAACAAACTCTCCATAGGAGCTTCTTGTTTGGGGATGTTTTATAAGGTTAGTAGAACCCGAACAGTTAAGGTGAATCTAATTAGATCTGATCTGTTGTTTGAGTGATCGGAACACCAGCCGCTGAGGAACCGTTAGCTTTAATTTATTTTAATCCGATTCTCCTCCTTTAGACATGGCATTTGAATTTTATTTAAGAACTCCAAGGAGTAACTGACGAGAAAAAGTGAAGGAGGAGCAGCAAAAGAGAGAATATAAACTTTAGCTAAAAAAACCTCCACAGTGTTTGCATTATGGAAAGCTCTGCATAACGCACTTCTGTGAAGAGTGTTCCCATCATAAAAGTAGTTGGTAGAAACTTTGCCAACTGTGTCTCAATAATTAATTTTTTTAAGAAAATAGGTAAAACATGAACCACTGGTTGGTTTTAGTAAGAAGTCCTTTCATTCTTTTTCCACTTTTGTAACATAGAAAGCTTTGACTCTGATTCTTTTTTGCAATATCTTTCACATTCAAATATTTACATTACGACTACAGTGCTAGGAATTCTTATAAAACAACAATCCATTGTGTATATGTAACTTCTAACTGGCATTAAACATCTATTTTCCTGGTTCTGGTATAGCTGCACAGTGACACGGTGGTTAGCGCTCTTGCCTCACAGCAGGAGGCCCCCGGTGCAAATCCCGGCTGGGAGACTTGAAACAGTGACACCAATTGGGGGAGGCCTTTCTGTGTGGAGTTTGCATGTTCTCCCCACACATGGGTGGGTTTTCTCTAGGGACTCTGGCTTCCTCCCAGTGTTTTATCTGCATACATAGCAATGTAATTCATTGTTACTTAAGGATGCTTAATGACTCAAATCAATGTTAATATCTGATCATAAGTTATGAACTGGATGTTGAAAACAAATGTAAAGTGAATAGTGTGGTCGAGTTGGGGTGGGATTTTATACATTTGCTTCCTCCCACTCCCGTTCAAGCAATCTACAATTTGATGCCTAGTTATTCTATGTTTTTTATGGATGCAAACCTCTGTTGATTGTGTTACATATGTGTTATTCTTGCCTTATTGCTTGAAACAAACTATTTCAAATCAAATTTTAAACATTTATCAACTCAAACATTTTACTCATATTGTTGTTAATATGAAAGATCCACTCTTCCCAATAAAGAGAGGCCTTCCATTGGATCACCAGCATTCAATTCAAAAGTCAGTGTCTCTGATGGCATCACGTTGCAGAAGTGCGTATTGATTAGACAGCTTCTTGTTTTTGGAAGAAAATGTGAATTCTGGAAGATACTGTATGTAAAACAAATGCTCTCCTCCATATGAAGAGAAGACCTTGTTTTCTAGCTGGACCACACAAAGTTGCATCGTCTACTGCGACTGCCATAACAGTCTTTGAGTCTCGAGATGAGTCAGAATGCGATTCAAGCATCAAACTTGTGTCTGCTGTCTCTTTCTTGTTATACTCTATAGGACTTCACTCACTGATTATGTCATCAACAAAGTCATAGGCCAAAATAGAGTCCCTGATTGGTTGATGCGACACATCTTTTTTGACAAAGTTCAGATATCTGAAGTCTGAAAATAATGTGGTGCAACACCCACAACGCCCTGCTGCCAGACTGCCACGCCTGACACTCATAACGTGATGCACGACATCTGATCGTGTCTGTACATCGACTTAAAATTGAAACTGAAAGATTAGTCTTTTGTGTTACCTCAACATTGGTCAAAAATTGTACTATTACCAGGTAATATCAAAGTACTACCAGAAGAGGAGAGAAGGTCTTAGTTCTCTTTTTACTGATCATTCTCTGTCTACTAAAGACTTGGATGTGTTCTAATCTGACTGCTGATGACATGTCAAACGCCTACACAATGCAAGTGACAGTCAGAACACCTGATATAGATGGCTTACTTTATTTTTATATGGGATTCTGTTCACATCTGGCTCCAACCCTGTGCCACAGAAGTTCATGCATTAGTCATATGACCTTCATGTTGAGGTCACACGATCAACCAAGACTTCTCAAATGCAATGACAAGGAGAGAATTTGACGAGATAATGGCTTCAATTCATGTTGGGAATACCTAAAAGGCCACACACAGCTTGCTCTACATCGGAAGCATTGTGATCCTTACAGAAGAGGGAACATTTTACTGATGTAATGCAAGATAACATCACAGCCATCGCCATTGAAAGACTTTGAAAAGGTCAGGAGTCAAAGTAAAGGAAATAATTCTTTGCCAGAGCATCATGGTTCTTTCATATAACCAAAGCATGTGGGGAAATACTATTTCCCACATGGCAGCAATTGTTGTCCTATTTAAATAACTAGCTAACATTAAAAGAAAAACCTCAACATTTATGTGTTTGGAAAGTCTCAGAATAATAATTATGAGACTTGTAATTCTGTTGCAAGAAGAAATGTAGGGATAAAGTAGTTCAAGAGGTTATTCTTTTTTCAGATGTATCTCTGTCAGATTGGCTTGATTGAATAAATCTTGAGGCTTTAATAAAAAAAATAAAATAAAATGACTTTGCAAAACCACCCTGCGACAGACTGGCGACCAGTCCAGGGGTGTTCCCTGCTTTCGCCCATGAGTAGCCGGGTTAGGCTCCGGCAACCCCGTGACCACGAAAAGCAAAAAGCGGTTTGGAAAATGAATAAATGACTTTGCAAAACTGCAGTATCGGCCAACTTCCAATGCTTAAAGAAACAGACAGTGCTCTGTTTCCTATGACAGAATATTAAATGACACAATTACAAAAACAAAGTTGTAAAATTATGAGAAAGAAAATCATAAATGTATTAGAGTAAAGTCATAAATCAAAGAGAAAAATGTCAACATTTTACGAGAAGAAACTGGCAGAATTATGAGTAAAAACAAATATTTACAAAATAAATAATAAATAAATGTATCATTTCACACGTTATAAACGTAACATTTACAGGATTAAAGTAATACGTTTATGAATTTATGAAGCAAAAGACAGTTTACCAAGAAAAAGAGAAAACACTACACAAATCTATCTATCCATCCATCCATCCATCCATCCATCCATCTGAGACTGGCAGGCAGGAAAACAAACTGGATGTTGGGGGTAGGGGCAAGAGATGGAGGAAGTATTTTTAAACCTCATTTCAAATTATTCACTGATCATTCAGATGTGGGCTCAGTGCTCCTCTATAACCCAACTGGGACAGACATCTGTGATCTACACCATTTTCATTCTGTGTGACATTGACGAGTTGTCCTGTGCCATCCACCTCTCACACGGTTTGCGTGTAAAAGACTGTGTTTCTCTCTGCTTCAAGACTCTCTTTCTTTAAGGTCTTTTGTGTGTGTGTAGGTGTGTTTTTCTGGACACAGGGGGAAGAGCAGCAGGTGTTGTTTGCATACAGACCTGCCAATACACTGTAACTGAATTTAACATGCACGCAAGGCAGAAGCGATGATGAAGATTATGCTTGAAGTGGCAGATTTTGATGTGTCTACATTTTATCAGTAGCTACATGTGAAAAAATCAGGGAAAAGGATTTTCTTTGCCTCACTTTGGTGTCCCACATGTGGGTATCTTGGTGTTTTATGAGCTCTATTTTCTACCAAAAGCAACTTTTTTTTTTAGCCTGTTCCTTGTGGTTATCACCAAGCCTCTATTTTCTAGTCACGCTTTTCTGAAGAGAGGCTGTCATTCATTGTGATTGACACACAGTTTGTAAAAGGAATCTATATTACATTTACTTCGGCCTGTGTGAAATTCTGCTATTAAACTAGAAATGGATGTGTGGTATGATCCTGCATATCCAGCAAAACATTCACAGTTTTTAATGTTCTCTTTTTAAAGTCTAAACTGCTACAAACACAAAACAAAGCCTGGGTGGAGCAGTTGTTTGCTGCTTTCTGCAAGACTTTTACAGGAACAATCTTTAAAATTGAAGGAGTTTAAATGAATCATTTTCTTATCATATTTTTTAATAAGCACCAATGTATGGAAGGAAAAACACACAGCTAGGATAACCATTTATCACAGTTAAAATGTTCATATATCTACAGTCAGTTTTACTTGGTTGAGATTAAAGACTCATTCTGATGAAAATCGTGTTTTTGGTGGTTTTAGTTCTTGTGGCATTTTTTCTCATGATGAGGACATGTATAAAAAAATAAGCTTAAAATGTTTTTTTCTGACTATTTTTAATTCAAATGTGATTTAATGCAGAAAAAAATGCAGTCTTGTAAAAGTGTAGCAGAAACGTTTAGGCCACAAGCTCTCCGCTCCTATAGGCTAGGGTTGTGGGCTGTGAGCAAGCAGGAGAGAGTGTAAACAGATGGATGATGGGAAATGGGGACGGGTTTACTCTGCGCCAACAATTCTGTCATATGACCTGCCTTATGATAAGTTGATGCTGGTTGTGGTCATTTGAATTGTCCGGCCTTGTAACAACTTTGAAACGGTCCATGCCACAAACTCATCAAGCCACATATATTTTTTCAATGTCCTGTAAATGCATCATGATTTCGTACTTTTTTATTCAGCTTCTGTTTGTGCTCTAAAACTACATTCACACTGAACGCGATTCGCGTGGCCCAGCCCTCTTTTGCCGCTTGGCCAAAAATCCGTTCCTTGAGCTCGCCATCCCAGCTGCGTGTGGGAGGAGCTACCTGCTTATGTTTTTAGCCTGATTGCTACATGGAGCGGCATCTGTGTTTATCTAATTTACAATGCATTAAAGACACGGATGATGTTTAGAGATCAGGTTTATTTATTTGAAAGAGCTCTGCAACATCGGTGATCACGTCTCCATGTTTGGGTTCATGAGATTATTTAGAGCAGGGTGCTCACATGACGGTAGATCGCGGGCCATCAAAAATAAATAGGAAAGTAAATAATAGGAAAATAAATAAGAAAGCGAAAGAGAAATTCAGTCACCAAATAGCAAACAGTCCTGTATTCTAACCACTCTTGTGGTGATGGTGATTTGTTGTGTGCTTGTAAGCCGCCGACACCGGAAGGAATCGTATTCAGATCCTGCAGTTGCTGTGTCTTATGTTCTAAATACAAAGTTTGCATTTCATTTTGCATAGAAAATACATGATTTGATTTAAAATTCCTATGAACATCTTTTTAAGACAACAAATATTAAACCAAGGCTTTCATAGACTACATTTATTTGTGTTAACTGTTTTATTTTTAAAAAATGCGTTGCTATGAAGAAAAGACTTTCTAATGATGTTTAAAATCTAAAGAATTATCCTGATGTTTTTGATGAATATTTATAGTAATGTATGTTGAGTAATTATAGAAAAAAACTACCAAAACAGAATGTGGGAATCGAACCCGAGGTCTTTGGATTACAACATTTCTTGCTGTGCAACGAATCACATTCACCACAAGAGCAGCTGATGTAGTAAAGGATTTTTCACTTAATAAAGTGCACTACCCACAAAATGCTGAGTGAAGGGTTCACTTAGATTATCTTGAAAAGATTTGTTCATCCATGGCTTTTTCATAGTTTCAACAGGAATCATGTGTTTCTGTTGTAACAGCATGTTGGTTGTATATTTTAGCACTTAAAAATGTACGCGCCTTTGCCCAACAGTAGGCGGGATGGGTTCAGGAAACCCCGCTGTCCTGAAAATAGATACAGCAGGTTAAGAAAATGAATGGAAGTTCAGGAGTTCATAGACACCATACTGGATGTCTCTTCTACTTGCTGTCACTGAAAACAGCACGTGCCCAGAGTTGTGTCCCTGATTCATTGACGCAACGCGGTGACCTCCCCAGAGTTTTGATTTTTTTTCACTCTGGCTGTGCCCGCCTCTTAATTTGCGTCACGCCGCTCCAACCGCGCTGTTGTCTGACCTTAGCTGCGCGCCGCCCACTCAAATGCCAACCAAGACCTCAGATCGCATCTGTACATTTGACTTAACATTGAAACTGGCCGCCTCCGCCGTGCGAATCGCGTTTGGCGTGAATGCACCTTAAGTCTCACCAGAGTATGACTGTTCTTTGTTCCTAAAATGAAGTACAGAATACAGGTAACAACCTCTCTGCAGTATGCTGCTCCAAATTCACTCACTAATTTCTAACCCCTAAAAGATACTATAGTATGGAATTATTTAGTACCCTGGGTTTTAAGGAATTCACACGTGTCCATGTTTTCCACAACTATGATATCACCCTTTACTGAAGTAAAAATTGAATGCTTTGAAACATTGCTTTTTAATATATCCAATGTGTTCTGATGATGAAAACATGGATGATTTACAGAAAAACAAATGTAAAGACATTTTGACAATGACATGTTGTTCAAACACAATGCATTGTGGTCTAAATTCACCAATCTAGTAAACTTTGATGCACTCTAGATTTTCACAGACACTTCTGGGAAACTTCCAGGGCACTGGATTTTGGGATTGTAGATTCGAACATCAAGACGAAATAGCGAATACCCTATATAGTGCACTAAGTAGTGAGGGCACTTGGACTCAACCATAAAGTCATGAAGACATCACCACGTGGTCCAACAAGTTCTTTGACAAACTACATGCCTTCTTTTTTATGTTTGGAAAAACATTTGTTTTTGGAGTTAAGGTTTACATTCCTGATGCAGATGGCTTTGGTGCAGGCTTTGTTATTCATGCTTCGTAGCTTTATCGTTTTACAACAAAAAGGTAAATTGTCTCATGCTAAATTGCTCCAAAAGAAAAGAACCAATTATTTGTTATTATTTGTAATTTGGACTCAGAAAAAAATCACTATATCCGCTATAAATCTGCATAACTAAACTGTTCATGTCAAATTATGAGAACTTGTTAAAGAGTTTTTTTTTTTTCTTTCGTAAGGATATTTTGTTTATTGATTTTAACCACTGCATTTGAATTATCTGTCTTGGTGATTAATATGTTTCACTTATCCATGCCCCCCCCATCTTTTTTTTTTTTTTTTTCTTAGGGAATTATTCAAGATGTGAAGCTGATCTTTGCTCCCAATGGCTACATCACACAGTGTCCAAATCTTAACCGCAGTAAGTATCAGGAAGTTTATGTATGTAAGTAGATTAACAAATGGCAATGTTGCTCCAGAAATGTTGACAGGAAAACACAGCTTCAAAAGACAAAAACAGAGAACCGAATTCTAAAACATCAATACCAGAGACAAATGCAATATATTTTTGTTTTGAATGTATTCAAATAAAAAAAAATAAGGAGGCTTAATATTTTTGCCATGGAATCTGAATGAGACAATACTGGCTTTAAAAATACCTATTAGCCAGAAAACCCTAAAGCAGTGTTATAATTTAAATGATTGATTCAAAACTCCTTGTCTCAGCAGGAACAGAGATGTGGTGTGATGACATCATTTGCATCATCATAAAACAGCTTGTGGCAGGAAGGCTCAATGTTATTTCTTCTTTTATGCATTTGGAGAAAAACTGTTTTTACAGTAACTGGTCAGTTTTTGTGATGGTAACTGTGCTAAAAAAAATCCACAGAAACAAGTTGCGCTCAGCAATTGCTTTAGCAAGAATGACCATGAAGGATTGGAGAGAGATGAGGCTCACAGTAAAAGATTTAGAAAAGTCAAATGATGCAAATGTAGAAGTGAGAGTGCAACAAGCAGGGAAAGCTAAAGGTGTGTAAGTGCAGAGACGAAAAGCTTTCTGTAAGACGTGTATGTGTTGATGTGAAACAGCTTCTCTTCTCCAAGAAGCTCTGAAGGCTTTTGGTAGATCAAAAATGTCTGGTTCTTTTTAATGAAATCAGCTGAAACCTAAAAGTAGATCTGTTGGATAAAACAAGCTTCTTATAGTTACTTTAAAGCAAAGATGTGTATACACTAGACAAATCAATTGTGATGACACCCATGAGATCCTGAAAATGAAGTAAGAGCACATTGACCCACCTTAACCACAACCGTTATCCATTCCATCACAATTGAAAGACGGTTTTATATTTCTAATTGTGTCTGTCTTTTTCTCTTCCTTCCCTGTTCTGATGCGTTCTGTTTGCCCGTTGAGCCTGTCCAACTTGCAGCGACTTCCTCAATCTCGTGCAAGGTATCATGGACCTGCAGGATGTACTTGCCAAGATGACCTTAAAGGTAAGCACATGTGGCATCTTTGCACAAAGAGAAGTATCCTACATCCAGAAAGAGAGCTGCTATGTCAGCTTTGAATAATGTTGCTTGTTGATACTTGTTACAGTTGTGCTCATAAGTTTTCATAGCCTGGAAGGATTTATGAATTCTAGGTTATTTTTCAGATAAAATAAATGGTAACACAAAAAAACATTAATCACTCATTGTTAGTGATTGAATTAAGCCATTTATTGTTAAACAGCAGTGTTAACACTTTTCAGTGAATTATTATTAAAATGATTAATTATTAATAATAATCATATTAATATAATATTAATAATGTACCAAAAACACACAAGGGTCCACAAAGAAGAGGAGCTGTAAGCCGCTGTAAGCCACTGCAGCCATGCGCGCCGCCATCCAAATCAAAAGCTGCCCAGAAATACTATTCTGTCACCCTCCTCCAGCACTGAGAGGAGTGCTGAAACCTAAAGGACCCTCAAGCTGATCTAAAAAAAGCTTGTGGAGAGTGATTATGGAAACAGCACTGCAGAATCCTGATAATGAGCAACTGTTAGTTGTATCAGGTGAGTTAGACAAGGGAAACATTAGAAACATTTTTATTAGAAGATACCTTTTTTTCTAAACCTGCTTTATCCATTTGGGGGTCATATGGTTGCTGGAGCCTATCCTAGTCATTGTAGTAGGGCACACCATGGACAGGTGGCCAGTCCCTCACAGGACCACACAGAGACATACAACCTCACACACTCTCACATTCTCACCTAGGGACTATTTAGAGTCAATAAATTACCCATGATGCATATTTTTAGACTGTGGGAGGAAGCTAAAGTGCCTGGAGAAAACCCACGCTTGCACAAGGAGAACAAGCAAACTACACAGAAAAGACCCAGCAGGATTTGAAACAGAGCCTTCTTGCTGTGAGGGGAGAGTGCTAACCACTATACCCCCATGCAGCCAGGTTTAGAGAATAGAGAGGATACCTTCTTAATCATTGGTTCATGCAAATTTACCATTTTCAACAAGTCTTGTAAAATTCTCACTGCATACTTCATATCTACTTTTGATAGTTTCAAATATTTTTGCTTGGCAGAAGATTTGTTTTCATCCATGTGGGCAGTTTTGATCAAATTACCCAAAATTGAGAATTACATTTAGGATGATATTGTAGGTAAACTTTGAATCAGCTCTTTCAATCAGGTGATGCCTTGACCAGCTGTAATACACGAGTTGATTATCCCACTTTCATTAAGATCCACTCATCCGACACTAGCTTTATAGCTCACCTTGACCATCCCAGTAAAAATGTTCTGGACACGCCATGGAGGATATGACCTATGGACACAAACAAGCACACAGTGTAAACAAGTAAAAAAACCTCACTGCAGGCGCTAAGCACAGCAGGAAAGTGGAAATGATTTAGACTTGTTTTGCAGCTGCAACACTTGTGGCTCTGGCACTTTGCAGGTGCCTAAATATGATAGTAAATTTGGCAGGAAGTTAATAACAAAACAAAAAAATCAAAAGAACAATTGAAAAAGGTTTCAGTTGTGCTTTTCAAGGGATTGTGAAAAGAGGTAAACTGAAACCTAAAGGGCCCTTAAGCGGATCTAAAAAAGCTTGTGGAGAGTGATTACCAAAACAAAGCTGGAGGGGTTATTAGGAACAGAAACACGACAAAATGTAGAAAAAACAAAAACAGAATAGACTGTATGAAGACAATTAACTGTATTTTCTGCACTATGTAGTGCACCGTATTATAAGGTCCATTGTCAATGAAAGATGTATTTTCAATTTAATGATGTATATAAGGTGCATTCAGCAAGACAAATCAGTCAGCGACAAGTCCATCACACAGCCAGACTTTATTAACTGTGTTCACAGTAACTCTAGAACTTGTTTGTAACACGACACGTTAGCCACATTTGAAGTGTTAGCCGTGTTAGCATATTCACAATACATGTAACTCCTATCCTTGTTTACAACATATAAAAAGAACAGACTGATACTAAATGTTACTGTGAAACAAATTCCCTTTTCTTCAGAAACAAAAAAAAACTCACAGTCCAACATTGTTGGATGTTAGCCACACTAGCATATTCACTTTAACACCCAACCTTGTTTATAGCACAATTAATCCATTTTTAAGGTGCATTGTTGTTTTTGAAATAAAAATGAAGGCTTTTTAGTGCGCCTCACAGAGTACTTTGAAATAATAATAAAAAAATAAAACAAGAAGCAAATATTCCTATATAAGAGATTGATAACATAAATAAAAAAATCCTAAGATCTATTGACCAATGTTTTGTGAAAAGTTGTTTTCCACAACTTGTTTTTGAACATAGGAGTCTTAGGGCAGAGATTGACAGAGTCCAGGGTAATGATTCAGAAAATGGTGGCGGTTTCTGCTCGACAGGAGGCTAACAGGCCGCGTTAGTCCCTTGTGGGGGCAAATGAAGAGAGCGTGAGCTATTTCAAGCATCGAACATCTGCATGAGCTATTCATACGATCGTGTTGATGGACTTTGTGTGCTGGTGTGATTGAGTGTGGGCTAGGGAAGTGCCATCAGGTGAGAGTAGAGGATGCAAGGACACCTCAGCGGGGGAGGGTTGAGCGATAGAATCGATGCTGGTGTCAAATAACGATGAAATGAAGACCATTACCCTACCGCTGTGTTAGTGCCTCCTCCTTCAGAGCACAGTGTGACCTTTTGCCACCTGACCTCACTGTGTGTACAAGTCACAGCGGGGAGGGTGCAGTCGTCTCCAGCTCAAAATGGCTTTGTCTGCTCTGTGGAAAATTGAAGGTTCAGCATGAGGTGAATAATTGCTCCGTCCTTGGACTGTGAAGTCAGGTGTCAAGGTTAGGTGACTCTGAGCTGCTTATTTGTGGATTATCATAGTAGCATTTGCATGTATTATTGTTGGCTTTTATCAAGGGAAGCAGCTCACAGGTTGAAATCAGTTAGACACCTAAGTACATTAATCTGATATCTGAAATAAAGGATTTTTTTTGGTAAGACAATCTAAAGACCCACTCTGATGAAAATTGTGTTGTTGGTGTTTTTAACATGTTCTTGTGGCATTTTTCTGTCTATGGAGGACACAAATTAAAAAAGGTAAGCTGTTTGTGAGAAATTGATGTTAAAGCAGTGTTTTCCAAATTTTGGCTTGTTTGTCTGTTTCATCTCCATTTTAGCATATGGTGTTCACACTGGACTGTTGCTACCTGATATTAGTGCGTGTCCCTACAGTTGTCATTTTGTCATTTGTCATTTTTTTGTTTTGGTCACCTGGGGATACCAAACAGATCTATGTTAAGTATCAGGACAATCTAATATGTCCATATCCTGTGTTAAATAATTTTGCCCAGCTCTAGTCAGGATTCAACATATTATATTTTCATAATATTCAGTTAAAAATGTGGGATTAATAGGAGACCGCCAGCTCACTATGTGCACGCTGCTCAAAATCTCAAACTTTTAGTTCCAGCATTTTGTTCCCAATTGCTTACCCATGATGCCCAAGAAGTAAGGAAACGATTGATAAAATGCCTAGGACGAGCTTTTTTGTTTATAGCTAGTTTTGTGTTTTCTTTTTTTTTTTAATTCAAGATGGTGGCATAGACTTGTGCTGGCGTCAAGTATGTGAAAAGTCGAACAAACAAAAGGTTCAAATTCAAAAACCTGAAAATCATCAAATTGCGGAGTTAGACACAAAATGGTCACCAAGCCGTAAGTCATCCCATAATAATTTCAAATTTCCTTAGGATATACCAGACACACATATATATATATATATATTGGTTTTGTTAATGGATAACAATGTTTTTTTTTTTGCTGAGTCAGCAGATATTTTGGTGACAGTTTTTTGTTTACCACGCCCATAATTTATAGCATATATCAAATCGTATCATATGTCATACCATGTGTGATATTGTTATGTTCAGCTTGGGCCAACAAACTCATGCATACCGTCTTTTGATGTTCACAAAGATGCTCGAGCAGTTACTAAACGATTGATGAAAATCCCTAGAACAAGCTTTCGGTTGTAGCTGGTATTAAGGTGGCAGCATGTTTGTGAAATTTAGTGAAAATCAGACAAACAAAAGTTTCCTCTTCCTATTTTGTGTGTAAACGTGAAATTCGCCAAATCTCACACTTTGCCACAAAATGGCCGTCAAGCCGTAGGTTGTGTGGCCATCCCATAACAATTTCAAAAGTTCACCTGGATATTCCAGACAGTTTTGTTTTGGTTTTGCTTTTGTATTCTAAAACACATATATTTTTTTGGTTCCATAAGTGATTTTTGGCCCATTCAGGTTTTTTACGGTCTTTCTCACCGTGATGTCTTTGACTTGGGGGGGTTGTTCACTATGCCCAAAATTCATTTTCGCCGGGTACTATGCGTGTTCAAATTTTGACTTTTCGCGTTTATGGCTAGAGTCCAATTTTCGCTCAAACGCGCAGAAATGTTTCCATAAGCAAAAGAAAGATGGGTCCTTCCAGTCATTGACTGCTGCGGGACGACTGGGAACGCTTTGAAAATTGATCAAAATATGACTGGAGGGGGACTTTAAAAGCAGGGAGTGTTGCAGGGAGGCTTGTCAATTTTCCACTGTGACAGCAATTTTCCTCAGAAAGGTTGTTTGTCACTACCATCAGTCAGATAGACCTAACCATAATTGTCAGTTATGTTCAACTGAGCATGCCCAGTAAAAACGACCACACTTGAACCTTCAGAAAAATCTAAATATGTTCAAATGACAGTGGTTCTAGAAAAAAAGTTAAAAAAAGTCAGTTTTTTCCAAGTAATCTTCACAGAAACCTTAAAATTGCTGAACTTAAATATGAGCCTTGATCTGATTGATATTCAACATGCTGGTAATAGTCATAATTGTTTTTTCCCCCCTTCTCTTTAACTGTTCTCAGCAATGAAAGTTCTCTTCAAGGCCGGACACAGTTCATATTTAAGCCAAGTACTTAACAATTTTTGTTTTTTTTTTTTTCAGATAAAAGACAACTTTTTAAATTTCTTTTCTGATTCTTTCTTTCAGAGAAGTTTTAAAAAATACTAAATCACAGGTTCTCTCATAAAAAGATACATTTATGTGGATTTATTTCCCTTAAAGGTTTAAAGTTTTGATCAAAGGATCTTCTAAACAAGTTCAAAAAGGATGATGAAAACCTGGATTTGTTTTTTTCAATTAAGGTATTCCAGCACATGTGAATTATACTAATTGAGTCTTACCCATGAAAGACAGCTCATGCATTGTACAGAAATATCAGCAGGTTACTCACTGTTTAGCCTCATTTGTTTAACCAACAACTGCTGAATCATTGTTCAGCAGATCAAACAAGCACAGTTTGTAAGAATGAACCCAGCTTTTTACAACAGAATGAAAACGAAAGCAGTGAGAAGCATTGTATGCCCCCACCTACTTTGCTGCTGCCACCTAACTCCCCTCACTGGCTGAGTGGTTCCTTTACTAGATTCACTTTTTTGTTCCCCCCACAGCAACCATTACATTTTTTGGTCATCTGTAGGTGACAAACTTTTGGATTTCCTTGGCAACTGAGGTTTTTTGTTAACTATTCCCACATTCCTAATAAGTTCGTATCGTAGGATTCAGGTATTAAACCTTCACAATATTCTGGAAAAGAAATGTGAGCAACGGGGAAATGACACTTTCGCAGGCTCACCGTGCTAACAACGTTGCAAATCTATAACTTTAAGTTCCAACATTTTCTTACAAGTCGCTTCCCAGTGATGCTCGAGGAGGAGTTTGATTGAAATTAGATTGAGTTTCAATTTCTAAAAAATACTGAAGATGTCTTTTTTTGAAAATTCAAAATAGCTGCCTCTTCCTAAAGTCAAAGAAATATCAAATGTGGCTTAGGCTTAACCTGGTGGCATGTGTGAAACTTTAAGACTGCTCAAGCAAATGTTTTTTTCCCACTTTGCCACAACATGGTTGTCAAGCTGCAGGCCCTGTGGGCATCCCATCTCGTCCCTGATACATGTGTTTTGATTTCTTTAGTGGATTTGAATTTTTCTTTTTCAGACCCACAAGAGATTTTGCCTCCATTCATTTTTCTAATGGTTTCTCTTCATCTGAGATGTCATCAATTTTTTAATTTTTTATTTTTTTGGAGGAGGAATTGTTCACAGTGGCCAAAATTCATATTTACCAGGCACTTGGTGTGTGGAAATTTGAATGAGTTTTTGAGTGTGTGGCAGGGGTAACATTTTTGGTCAAGCTTGCAGTAAGAATAAAGCATTGCAAAAACAACATGGTCCTTGCAGTCCAGGACTGCTGTGGGCCAGCACTGCTTCCACTGCCTTTGTTTAGACTTTCTCTTTAACTGGAATTCATTTTTCATTTTTCCCGTCTCTCAGCTGTGTTTATACACAGGATTTATATGCCGATTATCCTCTCAGTCCTTTGTAGTAACAGAGTGCCATTTGGCTCAAATGTTGGACAGGAAAGATATTCCTCAGCGGTGCCTCCAGGCTGCCTGCAAACCTTTGAAATTGCATTTCAAACATTTGCTCAGCGTTCTGACAGGACACATCTCTGCCACTCAGAACGCGTGTCGCTCTCCAGTCGGGACTTCTTTAAAGAATTAAAAGGCTTGGGTGACGTGCAAGGTTTTTCTCTCCTGAGAAGCTTCTGTGATTCCTCTGCAACTCCTTTGCTTCTGACACCAAAGTTCAAGCTGGTCTCAGAGGGAAATGAAGACCACGGGCCTCATGTATGAAACATGCAGAAAAAAACGGGTGTACAGCTCTTCCTGCTCAAAAAGACTTATTCATAGAGAATATAGAACATAGAGAAAGCTAATGGAGTGTTTGCCACTGGATTGGGTTGATAGAGATGAATTCTACTTGATTTCTTATGTTAGTACGTTGTGTTTCTGAACAGTCTAGGCATGAGTCAAGATGGCAATGGTGATTTTTTTTATGTAACTTATAGGATTTAAACATTCATTTATCAGGGACAAGTTCATGTCCTGTCCTGTTTAATCTGATGCATTTGTTCTTGTTCAAACAACACATCAAAATGAGACACTTTATCTGTACAACTGTCCCTCCTTCTGATTATCTCCTCAGATCAGTATATTGGAGTGTAAACCCTGTTCCCAGCTTTCCGCGTCCCAGATTATGTCCTTCTTTAAGGCAACAAATGTTAAGTTATTTGACTTTTTTAGTTGCAACAAGATGCCTTGCTTTGAGTTTGAAGAGGCCCTCTTTGACCTTGTTTCAATGCTCAGCTTTGTTGTGTTGTTAATTCTAAAAACATAAAAAATATATATAGTTTCTTTTCTTAACTTTGGTGATGGGTGTCTCGGCTTCAGTCTCTAAACTAAGCTTTCATGGTTGTTTATGAATGAGTAGGGGAGCATCTGAACTTGTCCTTGGTGAGTAATTACAAGAAAATGTGTAGATGTGCCTGTGTCAACATGTTTATTCAGATATATCAAACAGAAAAAAAACATTTAATCATAGCTTCAGAAATCCAATGGAAAAAAAAACTGTCTGTTTCACATGGGACCACTTCAAATGAACAGTCTGTAAACGCAAGCTTGTTTTGGGCTTCCACGTTCTCATGTTCACACGTTGCCACACAAGTTTTAAGTCAGTTTTTAGGCTTTACGTACAAAACGCGAAAGGAGTGGACACGTTGAAGATTAAGCCAGTTGCACTTTGACCAGTCAGGGACTCGGGTTTGGTAGTGATGTATGGGTAGAGTCCTTTTTTAGTCACAGAAGTGCCAAGATTGATCATGTACAAGAAACTAATCGTTGCGGTTTGTCCCCGAGCAGAACTCTATGACACCAGTTCTATTATATATTCTATCAGAATAGAGCTGTGAAAGAAAAATCCTGGATCAAGATTTGCATCGCTTCGACTTTTCGTACCAAACGTTCTCCAACTGTAGGGACACGCACCAATATCAGGTAGCAACAGTCCAGTGTGAACACCATATGCTAAAAGCACATTCAACATGTTCTTGAACGCACAACACATGCCTGGTGTTATCGTAGCCTCAAATTTGACACAATGAGTGCAAAGCCACTTGGCCTTTGGCCAGGGGTATTGCTGTTCCGGAACCTCCCCCTCTGCCATGTACCATCTTTTCCCAAAATAGGGCCATACTCCTACCCCATCAGGCTTTTTGTAGAACTGGTTGCACTATGGGTGGTACACTGACCATTATTGGAATACTTATGATCACTCCTTCCCCACCACCACCGCCAAACCTCCAGATTCCCTAACCTCATTCCATGTTAGGAATATCAGTAGCTGCATCCCTGGCTTTTGGCACTGTGGCTGTTGGGGCCTTGCCTCTGCGATTTTATTTATAGTTCAGGAGTTTTCTGAGGGAGTTGGCTAATTAATGAGCATCCTCTATTTTGGTGTTTGGGGAGGGACTGTAGGGATGCAGTTGTAGAAACAAAATACACAGATGCACTTTAAAGTAGTTTTATTGGTTTTCTTACACCACAGTCTAGAAACAGGTGTTCACAGAACTCTTATGCCGTGTTCACACTCGAGGATGACACGAGAGAGGATTTTCAATCCTGTCCCATCCCGCTCCCACAGAGAGTAATCCCGTCCCGCTCCCAGACCAAAATTTAAAAATAATTCTGTCCTATCTTGCTCTCTGTAATCTGACTCCCACTCCTGTCCCACTCCTGTTCAAATTAATCCCGCTTCTGTTCCGCTCCCTTATGGTTTTGTCTTTTTTTTGTCATTATATAAAATATTAAATGTAATTGTCATTTTACTGTGACGTTTTTGGAGTTTTAATTTGTAAGGCAAATTACAATGTAATTTTTAATTACAAGATGCATGTGACGATTTTCTGCAGACTCTACACCCTTCCTTTGTATTATCAATAAAAACTTCTTGATTTTGCTTCTTTTCCTGTTGTCACTTATTTTCCATTTTCCATTATTGACTCCTTTCACTTGCCATAGAGCAAACCAAAGACGTCCCGCTTACGTAAAACTTGATCCCGTCCCAATCCTGTGATCAATGGCAGAAATGACTCCCATCCCATGTGAATCCCGCGGGAATCAAATGACCCGTCGGAATCCCGAAAAAATGTAATTCTCTAGTTCATTGTGAACACGATTCGTGCATCCAATTCCCGACCCCCACCTCCTTTCATGGGTGTCAAATTTCCTGCTCAACGCTTGTCCAAAAATGTCTTGACACCTGCGCTGCATTGTGGGAGGAGCTACTGTCAGACGTTTTTTCCTCATCGCTACTTGGAAGTATTGACTGTAAATCTTATATGCAGTCTATGCATGTAGGACACAGAGGATTTTGAGAGATCAGGTTTATTAGTCCAGGGAGGGAAAAAATAGAAACACGGTTTGTGGAAGTTTTTGTTATTGTCTTCATACAAACAAGAAAAATATGCTAAAGTCCAGGAGCAGAACACACTGCAACGATCAACTTTTTGGTTTGGACTCCACCCATTGATCACATCATCAACACTACACCACCAAAGTTGAGTCCCTGATTGGTTGACATGATGTGAATTTTTTTTTGCCAAAGTTCAGATATTTTAACTCTGGAAATGCAAAATTACTAGAATGCTGCACCACGCCTGACGCTCAAAACGTGCCACAGGATATTGACCCAACAGTAAAAGTGGATGCCCCTGCTGTGCAAATCCTGTTTGGTGTGAACGGAGCTTGAAGTTCCAAAATATCTGTGCTCTTTGTTTGTTTGTTGACTGGGGTTTTATAACAGCAGTTAGCTTCATTCTGACCTGAAAGAAAATTGAACACCACGTTTTGGAGTGTTTTTTTCTGCACTTCTGAACCTTAACCCTCTTTTAAATGGACATGAGAAACTATCGTTTTAAGGAGAAATATCCACTTTTACAAATAAAATGAGATAATGTGTTTGTCAGACATAACTTTGTGTCCTTGTCTTTATGTCTAAACTCTTTTGAGTCTCTGCCAGTCAGTCCTGCATCAGATATTGTTTTGGTCTGGATACAGCCCAGAGAAAATTATATAAACATAACAAATTAACCACTGGACTATAAGAAAACTACAGATGGTTATTTAGCTTCTTTTTGGATTCTGAGTGTCCCTGTAAGTTTAGAACTCTTCACCATTTGAAAATGTTGTCTTAATTTCTTTAGAATCCTAATTAATAGTAATTTTATATAATGTTTGAGTAGACTCCCTTTGTTCTTTCATAAAAAAAAAATAAAGGAAGGAAGGAATGAGTGAGTGAGTAAGTGAGTGAGTGAGTGAGTGAGTGAGTGAGTGAGTAAGTGAGTGAGTGAGTGAGTGAGAGAGAGAGAATTTTGATATATAAAGGTCAGGGAATTACTCTAAAACATCAGGAAAGTCAAATAGCTGGACTTTTGTTGAAAGTGTAAAGATGATAGATTTCTTCACTTTGCTGATATTTACTGTGCAACTTTTTTTTTGAAAGAGCAGCATCAGTGCTATGGGGAATGTTGTGCTTAAAAAAAAATAATCAGAGAAAAAGGGATGAGGGTGCAAGAACAGAGATGGAGTGAATGCAGCATAGAAGCTGTCAATCTTATCTGCCTTTTCTGTGAAGAGTTTAGCCTGAGGTGCTGAGCTTGAGCTGAATCTTGATCACTTGTAATTCAATGAGCTTATAATGAGTGGCTCTTGGAGAAGCGGCTCCCTGTAAAAACTCCAGCAGTGGTGCACCAGAGGGTAAGGAGGATGCATGATGGTTCAACTCTCTCATATGTCACGCTGCTCAAAAATTGAATGACTGTGCTGATTCTGTTTGCAGCTGAACTATGCTGAGTCAAGGCTGACTCAACTTGAAGGCTGTCACTGCGAGAGGACCTGCAGCGCCAATGGCCTCGTGTATCGGGATAAAGAGCTGTGGGTGGAGCCTGAAAACTGCAGGAACTGTGCCTGTAAAGTGAGTATTACATTCATTCTTTCCACCGAGAGGTTAAGTCTTTTAAAAGTACCACAAACATTTCTGTTGTCCTCACAATGTGTGCTGCTGCACCATTGACATGACAACTACGAACACTCGGGTCCAGT
Organism: Adrianichthys oophorus; assembly: GCA_036245035.1. Classification (NCBI taxonomy): domain Eukaryota; kingdom Metazoa; phylum Chordata; class Actinopteri; order Beloniformes; family Adrianichthyidae; genus Adrianichthys; species Adrianichthys oophorus. The sequence goes on from BSAI01000104.1 coordinate 1,042,481, forward strand.
TCAACAAGTTGTTGAAGGAAAAATGACAGGAACTTTATACTGTAACTTTACAAAAATCATCTGAAGTTGTCAATTTAATTCATAAAGGATTTACTGTAAATTCTGCTTTTCACAAAAGTCTGTGTATTATAGTACATAAACGTCAACAAATAAAATTTGAACAGTTTCAATTATAATTCTAGTGGCGGGATAGGTGCAGGACTAGCACACTGAAAATGAGGGTTCATTTGTGCAATAAGCAATTAACATAATCCAGAGTGGATTCTTAAATGACTGCTCACCTCATAGCCATAAACGTAATAAGTAATCTGTATTCAACTACAGTTTTGAAAGCAACATGAACAACATTGTAAATAAATATTATGAATTCAAATGACTTGATTCTGCCCGCCGATTCTTCCACTGTTCTCTGGCGTCTGCAAAACCATCTCAAAAACACCCCTAATCAGCTTTTTTGGCACTCCACACTTTTAGCCAAGGCCCAGAATTTGAAACTTGTTTAATCAGGTCATCCTGGGCTTCGGGGAGTTCGACTAGCTGCATCACCGCACAGGAAGCACAGGCTAGAGTTTAGTCATTCTGGTTACCTCCCATGGACATGCCATTACCTGATAACCACTGGGTGCTTGAGAAATCATTTTTAAGGACGTGAAATGAAGAGGTGCTTCCAGGAGAAAAAGGAGTGCTGTCCTTCAGGGCCTGAGTAATAGCTGACATTATTAGGATCCTCAGAGGGCTGTTATAGATTCAGAGATGTCTGTGTTTCATGCCGGCTTTCAATTTCAAACGTTTTGAATTGGTTTGTATGCTGAAAATATCACACGATTACTGCTAATTTTACATCTCAAAACATTTTAGGTGTGAATATTTGACACAAGTGAAGAGTATTCCTTCATTTAGTATTAAAGAACAACATTTATTTTGTTCTTGTAGTTACTGTTTAAAACATGTTTGACAAACCTCATTGCAAGTCTTTTATAATAGGAACTAAATTTGATGATGTAAAAACGTTATCAAAAGCAGTTAGCAAAAAAGTCAAAAATGATGTAACCTAAAGGTAAAAAACAAGGCAAAACACCACTGAACTTGACAACCGAGGTCTTCTTTAAAAAAACATGTTAAATGGAGATTACCTACTTTCAGAAGACTATTTTATTATCTTTTTAATTTTAAATGAAAAGATACAACTTTTAAGCTAAGAATCTGACAATAAAAGATCAAGTCAAGTGGACTGAGTCAGGGCAGCTGTACCTCATGCTCCTACCGGTCCTGTTATTAAAGCACAGATGTGGAAGAGTACTGATAAGGGGATTAAGTGCCAATGTAAGTTTTTGCAGACAGGCTCTCTAAGTAAATCATTATGTTAAAAAATGTTATATATTTTCTTTCATGCATGAACCTGTTGTATACAGCAGAGGTCCCTGACAGCTGGCACTGAGCCACAGAAGGATAAAAAAAACACAACCTACTTTTTTTTCCTTTATACTTATAATCTTATTCTGAAGGAAGTTTTATTTTGGATAACTACTGGATTCTCTCCACCACACCCGACTCATTCTTGACGCATGTCACATGTCAAAAATTCACCTGCTACTGTCTTAAATCACCTGTGCAAACTGCGAGGGTGAAAACCCCAAAGTTGACAAAACACAAACGTCTTTAGAACGTTTCGTTTTGCAGACTTGACTTCGAAGCAAAAAGAAATATGCATTTGACAGACAAAAAACAGGAGTCTTTACTCCAAATATGGATTTGTTTTTAACATTGGTTCCCACACAGCACAATAATAATAATAACACATAATATTCAGCAACCGGCTGTCTAATGTTACAAGGATGCTGCTAATAAAGTTGTTCAAACTATGGATTCACTTTTCTGATTATACATAAAATAGGGCTCGTAACAAATTAACACTCACGCTATTCATTAAAACAAATTCAAATATGTATTTCAAAATGTCTTAAGAAGGAGGAATGGTCCTGCGCTATCATTTACTTTTGAAATTGTTAACATAACAATGAGAGTTTGGTAGTGGCAGGTGTAGCACCATACTTAACATCCGTATGATTTTCATTGTAAGTATGGAAGACCACACACAAGGCAGCAGAAAACACGAGTTCAAAAGGAAGTTTTTATTAATGCCACGAGCAAGTTTATTTTCTCTAAAGCTGAACTGTGGATTGAGGATTATGTTTACATGTTCCACGTGTTTTTTTTTTTTCTTTTCAATGAAACATGAGCATGATTTCCCTGCAGAATGGAGTGGTGGAGTGCCGCAGGATTTTCTGTCCTCCAGCAAATTGCTCAGAAGACATGCTCCCAGTGCATGCAGAAGGAACCTGCTGCAAGATATGCAGACGTAAGTATCAAGTATCAACGGCACACTTACAATGGACAATTGTGAAAAAAAAAGAAGAATTTCAGTACAGAACCCACAAAAATCTAGTCAACTTCAAAGCTGAAAGCTTCATCTCTGCACAAACATATGTAGCCAAAGAGCCACTTTTTAAAAGTATATTTTATCCACGTTGAACAGTACTATTACAGAGCACATCATTCAATATTAATTACTGTGTTATGAATACAGACGCAGTTTGTTTGCAGAAATAAATAAAAAAAACAGCTGTATTTTTAATTTCAAGTTTTGACTTTTAAAAACCTTCATGTTCTGTCTTTTTTAAGTCCTTTTCATTTTATTAAGCTGCTGTTTTTTTGTTTTTTTTTTGTTTTTTTTTTATCATTTTGCATTATTGAACACTTCAATACTTTCCTACAGTTTTTTCCCTTTCTCCATCAGGTTATTTTATTTGTATACTTTATACGGCTGCACAATATGAGGAAAACGTGCATATTTATGATATTCGTGATCAATATTGTATTGCAATCAATGATAGCACTTCTAATACATGAACAAATAGCAAAACAAAAAGCAACTAATGCATAAATTTCCTTTCACTGCAACAGTTTTATTTGATTTAAAATCAACATAACTTAAATTGAACTCCAATTGACCCATATCTATAGGAGGCGAGAATCTAACAAAAGGGCTTCATTCGGTTGGTATAAAACTTTATTTGATTTGTTTAAATCTTCAAGCTGCCGTACATTATTTTCAACATCTGTGTATTCATTTTAGGTAAACATTTTCAGCGGTTTGTTTCATCTTTTGCAATCGCACAGGCAGATATCCCGATGTAGAGAAAAGATCAAAAATACATGCAAACTGTGTCAGATGTCCAAGCTCTGTGTCTGACTCACAATCCCAAATCGTCATTCTCTCACCAACATGCCTATCAGCTAGCAAGAACCATTAACACTGAATAAGTTACATCAACCTATGCTCCAAGTTTTTGCTGTTCCTGTTTAGGCCAGCACAACAATATAGAACCTTCAGGCTTTTTGACCGGAACTTCTTTCTAAGGGGGTCATTATCACTTCTTAACAGATACCCTGCAGCCAATCAGAGTCCAGTAATCATCAAGACTGTGTCTAAGATTGAAAAATCTCATTTTAAAACCAAAGAAAAGAAATGGATGTTGCCTGATCTGTAAAGTCTTACTCAATAGACCTTTTTACAGCTGTTTTGTTTGCATTAAAAGCATTTATTAGACCACTGTTTCAATTATTCATCCGTTTTTACAACCTTAGCAGTTTAATTGATTTTTTTAATGGCCTCATGCAGAAGTATTTAATTATTACGAGTGGATTTGATGGAAGTTAACTCCCACATTGTGATTTAAAAAAAAGAAAAGAGTTTTGATTTGTGAAGTTTTTTTTTTTTTTTTTTTTTTACATATTGCACAACTCTAAATTATCAATAAATGTTATTGATTAATCATTCTTTGTTTTAATCAGTCATTAAAAAAAAACTCAGCTTGATTGTTTTTTTAGGCTGTAATTGTAAGTCAAGTCTTTGTAGAGCCAAGCAGAGCTGTTGTTTGTCATGAATGTGCTGCTGGCACACTAAAAGCAGCAACTGGAAGAGTCCGGATCACAAATGTCTCCATGCACACCAAAGTGGAAGCCTTATTTCAAATAAGCAGCACAGAAGAGTCTGGTAAATGCATGGAGAATCCTGGATAACTGCTCTTCTCTTATTATGCAGCAAAATCTTGGGACTCCCTGAAGTATAACATGCCTGAATAATACCATCCTTCCTATCCTCTATCCAGAGAGAGCTCTGGCACAGACGGATGAGGGAGCAGCATTTCTGAGCTATGGTGAAGCGTGCAGCACCATGGAAAGGAGAAAAGCAGGATGTCCTATAATTTGCTTCACTTACTATTTCTGCCTTTTTTACCCGAGGAATATGCAGAGAGGCTTTCTACTGTTGTGGTCTTAATATGCTATTACATTTCCTCTCTCTGATGATGTACACCAGCCAAGAAAAACTTTTTTGTAACTGAATTAACCGTGTTATCAACGCTCGCTGTCGATTTTTAGTTTTCTTTTCCTTAAGCAATTGTGAAAGTCAGTGTTGTTGAACATAGTCCTACCACAGATGGTGTTTGCTTGGAATTTATTTATTTTCTTGTACCTCCCAAGTATTACCATGAATGAAGTTATATAAAATCTGTCATTTCTCATCTTCAGCTAAATGCAGCTACTTGGAACAGACGTTTTCTGAGGGCCAACGCTTTCTATCCAGGAGCTGCAGGGAATGCAAGGTATCCCTCCATCTCACCGGCTCCATTCTTTCTGCAGGATCCCATCACCAGCCACATCTTTTTTGTATGAAAGTGCAATGATTGCATGTGGTGGACTGCTTGGTGAGTGATTCAATTACCCAGCAGGCTTTATTAGTTTCCCACCCCCTCAAAATCTGTTTAATCTGCCTTTTTTCTGCTCTAATGGTCATATAGTGAGTGAATTAGAATAACTTATGAGCACAGCAACACAAAGACCTGCTCTGAACTGAAACTTCATCAATGTGGGGGTTATAATGGCAGTCATTATTCCAGCTCAGAAAATAATGGAGGTGAGCTTTCACTGCTGAGAAGCAATGTATCTTTGAAGGGACTATTTTAAGGAGAAAATTATCTTTTCATTGGTGTAAATACTGACAAAGGGGCTCTCAGGGAATTCCTGGACTATTTGTTAGTTCGTGTGGAACATCAGTACACCCTGAAAGCCTTGCTTGAACTAGCTCAGCCAACTTTATGCAGAAAACTGTTACACCAATGTACAGACAGATTTTGGCAGGTGTCTAAAATTCCAATGAATGTCAATAAGTCAAAATATGAAATCCAAATTGACGCTGGTGTTCGCTTTTTGGCACATTCCGTCAGGAGTCGCCATGCGGTGGCCGAGCCCTGCCATCGCAGCAAAGAAAAGTGACGGTGCAAACAAAAAACAAACTGCAAATAACAAGAAACGCAGCTGCTAACAAAACAAAAAAAAAAAGCCACAATGGAAGGGGATTATCGAGAAAAGCAAAGACAGTAAAGTTGAATATGTAACCTGATACTTTCCCAGGCCACCCTCACAGTTTTAACCTCATATTTATCCAAGTAACTATTGTTACCCACAGCTCAAATTATTGTTCGTATGATTACAACAACAACCACCCTAACAAGTCTGTTGTTTCCACTCGAATGTGTTTTGGTTCCAGGCTCTCAGTAGCTGTTGTTGGTTGTGTTTGTCTGAGGCAGACACTGCTTTAGAGTGAGACCGTGCTGTGGTACTTGGAACTGTACAGTAAAGCTACAGAACTTGATTCTCCTCTCGTTTGTGATTTTTCTGTACGTTGGGTTTCTCCGCCTTACCTGAAGCTAACAATAAACCAGCATCCTCCAGGTTACCTTCAAACCTGCGGCTTCATGGTCTAACCAAATAACACATTCAAAAGTACACAGTCATACTAAACACTAACATCTTCACTTACTTTTTCGTTTGTTTTCTAACTGCACTGCTGTTCTTTTCACATCTGCAAAGACAATCTCTGATCATTCCCTTCCGTTGTGTCTTTTTTATGTGCTGCATTTTGTTCTTGTTTTTGTCGCAGCGTTTCTTGTTATTCACAGTGTTTCTTTTATTCTGCCGTTTCTTTTTGGTTTGCAAACTTTCTTTTTTTGCTGCGATGTCGGGCCTTGGCCACTACATTGCCACCAGCAAATCCGCTCTCACTGATTTGCACAGATAGTTTGGCAGAGTTTTAAGCCGGATGCCCTTCCTGGGACAGACACAGGGAGACCCAGTCTCTGGGCGCCCCACTGGCTTCATTGTTTGGCAGCATCATGAAGGGTCTTGCCCAAGTACCCACATTGGATTAAGCTCATTGCACCCCCTGGGAAGCAAACCCTGGTTTCCTGTGTGCCGACCCAGCCAACTGACGCATCCAGGTGCTACATTAAAATGTACACATTCACAATGAATATATTAATATTCCTGGAAAAACATAAAAAAAAGGCATTTTAGCAGAACTCTAGTGGTGCAGAACAGCAGCTTTCAGTTTTCCATGAAAGCGAGTGAAGGCTCATACATGCAAATGTATTCTTTGTCTAATTCTTATCACAACTGCTATCGTCACACTATAATTAAAACAAAATCCAAGCTGCTCACATATTGTTCTTTCCAGCTTTGCCAACAATTACATCTGTGAAAATGTTGTCCAACATTCACCCTAAATGCTGCTCATTGAATTTAACTGTCTGCTGCACAATTATCGGTCAGGCAGCCAAGTGTCCAGATGTCAACCGCGCTTCCTTTCTCGTCTTTTGCCACACAAATGTCCAACATTTGATTCAGTTGTAACTTTAGACATTACACAGAATCCCAACAGCTAATTTTGGCAAAACATCCTAGAACCCAAAGCAGCTTTACCAAAGATGTGTTTGCTAATTAGAACTGATCTTTCCAGAGGAAACTTTCAGCCGGACAGGAGAATATGTGTCAAGCTAATTCAAAATTTAAAAAAACCTTTATGTTAAAAGACAAATGCCAAGCCTTTTACGCATTTTTGCTAAAACACATAGGCTTATAGCTGAATAAAAGAGATGGCAGACCAAATTCGGGGGCTGAAATCGCTGTAGTTATTTCCTCTGTCTGAAGAGTGACAGGTAAAAGCAATAAAAGTGAGGTTGGTTGGTTGCAGTAGTAATGTTGGGTAGTCAAGCCAGGTGTCCTCAACCACGGCTGCTCTGATGTTTTACCAGATTTTTTTCACCAGATTAGAACAGTGGGTCACTTTGACACATGATTGGGAAAGGATCCAGCAACCTTTTGGGCACTCTCGCCAATCAGCAGTGAGCTTGTTGGAAGTCCACACCCCCACCACTTGAAAGCAGGCTCGGGAGAATCTGTCAATCAAACGCTGCGAACATTAGATGTGAGACCACACATACTTTTATTAAAGAACCTGATCGGTCAGTTTATGACTTGAACAACTAGCAATATAGAAAAAAAATTGTTCCAGTTCAAGAATTTCTAGGAAGGACATCATGTTTTCATGAGGATCACAAACTTTGAGTCACTATGCAGTGGGATTTTTCTTCCCATTGAAAGGCTACACAAATCTGTCAAAACTGAGTCATTTCACTAATTCATTATCAATATAATCACAATGCCACACTACTTGAAGAAACTGATCTTTTTACATAATGAAAACATCTCTTTAACTCCACAACTATGGGCTCAATATAAGGCTATAAAGATTCAAAATCACAATTGAACGGAATCGCAGACGCAACTGCACGTTCGCTCATAAATCAAGTGTCATCGCAAAATAAATCTGCCCAAAACATTGAGGTTTGCAAAAGTGTAAAAAGAGATCTGCATGCCCGTAAGAAAGATTTGCATTTGTGAAATCATTTCTACCATTTCTTTTTTTTTGAGCATTTGTTTTTTTTTTCGCAGATGTGAGGCAAAAAACTGCATGTGAGCTCCTGAAGTTGCAGTTGCAAATTCCCTGTCCCAGCCCCTGTCTTCACACGTCTTTATGATTGGATGGCCACAAATCAAATTGCCCAATCAGAGAGGAGGTGGCTTCCTGCCGCCCCGCCCCACCGCAGACTTTAAGGGGGATTTCAGTGTTAACATGACCGAGAACGTACAGTGTTCCATTTTTTTTTCGGCGACATGCATCGAAACACAGCTGTACTTGAATAAAAGGGTTATGGTCTTAGATTGTTTCATGGTTCCTACTGTGACCTTGTGGTTAAGACAAATGCATGTATGTTTTTTTTCGTAATACGGGAATTGTGAGTTCGACATTACACAGCAGTTTGTTCACGTTTTCTTTCTTTTTCTTTTGCTGGCTTTCAGCAACAGTACTTGTTTGTGTTTCTTTTTTGCTCTTCCTCTTCTTTTTTAGTTCTCACAAGTGTGTATTACATCATTAATAAAGATGCCCACCAAAGTGGAGACAGATTTTATAGCAAGAAGTTCCTAGATGTGAGTAAAAGAAAAGATTTTTTAGCTCCATACCAGCAGGCTTCTGCCACAGTTCTGTAACAGATGTTTAATGCATCACTGGAACAAAAAAACACATGAAGGCGCTCACATAAACATGGGTTTTGTGGCAGATGGCTCCATGTCTGTCTTTTCCACTTGACCCGACACTCTTACTGTTGGAGTACTGCTCTGATGAAGGCACAGGTAGGCATGGATCATTACCCATTAACGTTCTGTGCTTTTGAGGGTCTCTGCAGTGTTCTCAACTGTACTTGGTTCACTCACTAACTCCTAGCTGTAGCAGTAGTTACGACATTTTTTAGTGATGAGTAGAACGTTATGAAACCAAAACTGAACAATTTTTATCTTGAAATTAATGAAAAAATAAATACATACATTAGATTTCAATGTTTTTTGTTTGAACAGCTTTAAAAAATACATTTAATTCTTCATTATTGATTGTCTAATGATCATTTAAAGATGCATTTAAAGTCAGTTTTTCAAATGCAAACAAAAGCACATAATATCTTAGTTTGGTTAGGAAAAACTTTTCATTTCACACATTTAAAAAAGCCGTTTGAGTTACAATAATTATTTTCTTTTTTTTCCACTTCATATTCCTAAAGCTAAGCACTATTTCCCAGTTTGAATACATTTCCTGAAATAATCCAACATGGACCTAGTGAGTGAATGATGAGCACAGACTTAGATGAGGGTAGCTGTGGTGCGAAGCTAGAGTGGTCAACCTCTAATCGGAGGATTGCAGGTTCGGTTTTCGTTTTGCCAGCCCATATGTCAAAGTGTATTTGGGCAGAACATTGAACTCCAGAGGTGGGACCAAGTCATTGCTTTAAAGTCACAAGTAAGTCTCAAGTCTTTGTCCTAAAAAAAAAAAAAACAAACAGACAAAAAAATCACATCTTTAGTCTTGTAGAATTATTTTTAAATGTGTTTTGATAATCAGCTTTGAATTGTTGATTCAGTCAGTAATCCTTTTCTCTGCATGTTCAGCAAACTGCAAACCGTTTTTTTGTTGACAGCCTCATAACTTAGCTAGCAACACCAGCGATCAGGAACTGGCTCTCTGATTGACAGATAGCGTCATCTGTTATCCTCCAATTTGATTGGTAGGAATGTTGGGTCAAACCAACGTGGACCTAACTTGATTGGATGTTGTGCCGAAGATGCACAAACAGACGCACACACAGACCTGCGGGCTTTGTCAATGTACTGTTTAATCTTTGGATTTTGGAGAAACAACGAGTCTTTCTAGGTCAGAGGGCTAAAGCTTGAGTCAAGTCACGAGTTACTGATGTTAAAAGTCAAGTCTAAAGTCGTCAAATTCATAACTCAAGTCTGACTTGAGTCCAAGACATGTGACTCAAGTCCACACCTCTGCTGAACCCCCCTTATTGCTTCTGGTGGTTATAGGCTGGCGGAAGTGTTGGGCAGTAGAACTGTCACCAGTGTGTGAGTGTGAATAGATGAATGGGACTGTGACTGTAAAGCACTTTGGGCCTTCAAGGAAGGTAGAAAAGTGCTACATCAGTGACCATTTACCATTTAAATGGCAACTTTATTCCTACAATTGTCTGAAAGTTGTAAGTCTAAACTAAAATGAAATGAGATATGTTATGCTAGTTTGCAGTGCTTAACCTGTCACCAACCTTATGTAACTTCAATTATTCCTTAGTTTTGTTCATATTTTTCATTCCACCTTGATTATTATTTTTCAGCTCTAAAGTGAATATTTTCGGCTCCACAATAGTGCTGTCTTACATTTTCAGAACGGCCTGATGATAAAAGTGACGGAAACTTGTCCAGAACTCAACTGTACCATCAGCGAGCAGATCTTACCAGAGGGCAGGTGCTGCAATGTTTGCAGAGGTTTGTTGTTCTTCTTACCACACCATACTGTGAAATTGCATGATTTTTTTGTAAAAAAACAGAACAAAACAAAAAAAAAACGAATAGAGTTCTTATACGTATTAAAAAGTATTTCTCTTTTCACAAAGTAACAGATCAAAGCATTAATTGCAAAAGTTTATTAAAAAATGCATTAAAAACAGAAATGATGGAAAGAGATGCAGAAAGACAAAAGAAGAGAAACTAATTGGAGTTGAAGGACTTTTTGTACAATGAAAATGAACAATTAGTCACTAGGCACAATGTCCTTTTCATTTCTTCTATTCACTTTCAATTATTGAAAATTAGCCATTATTTTGTTAATATTTCCAAATCTCTCCTCTGCTGTGACTCAATATGTTGGCAGCATAAAAAAAAAAAACAATATGAGCAATTATCTGCTTTTAATTGCCAATAAAATCTGTCCAAATGTTCATTTTTGGAAAAAAAAGGATTGAATTGACAATAAAGGTCTAATAGGTGATTACACATCAATGTGTAATTATTATAAACAAAGCTTTACTATAAAGCACATGCCCATGCGTACCGTTATATAATTGTCTAATTATTCAAACCAGTGTTCCTAGCATGACTCAGCAAGAGTAGAACCAGCTCTTTCTTCAGTGACTGTCTTTTGCGTGCAGTCAGTCTGCCACTCATTACAGGACATAAAGAGCTCAGTCTGCAGAGCAGGAGACAATCATCTGGATGTCTCTCTGACTGTCACTGCTCCCATCTGTGGGACTCATTCTTGATACTTCTTCATGTCACATCACACTTTTTGAGCTCTTTGCTCAGAGGCGACTGCAGCTGAGATTAGAAGACGACTTTCAGTGGTTGAGATTGATCAGAAAAGAGGGGATGAAAACATATAGGCTTGAAATGCTCAGATTTGTGTGTGTGTGTGCCCTGGCTATAATGAATCAATGATCATATAACGAAACAAGACAAAACAAGCACCAAACCACAGAAGCTCCTTGAAAAAAGACCTCTTAGATCTGCAGCTTTATGACTCACTTATTTCTTTCTATGTTGCCTTAGTTAATGAGATTGTAGAAGCTAATGAAAAAAACAAAACATTATTCTTTAGTTGGGTTGTTTGAATAACAGTGTTTCATTTTGTTTTTATCTCAGTATTAAATGGGTTATTGTAATACATTCACAGTTTAAAAGACAACTGGACCAAGTGAGAGTGATGTCACCCTTAGAAAATGACTCCCCTCCAGCTCCAACGAAATGTCCATTCTGTTGGTATCTTTTTGCAATACTGATGTCGCCATGTTGGAGCCAGACATCAGCAGTGATTGGTCTGGGTCAGTCTAAGTCATCATTTCTATGGCAACCACTCTGGCCATTCAAGAGTGAACTTGGCTGTAAAGAAGTAGAGGGCAGAGCATTTTACGCTGCAGTCAAGTGTTAATGCGCACGTGTCTGCTACTAAGCCACTCAGCACTGTTTGGTGCACACACGGGTAGAATTTTACAATCATGGCAGTTTATTCCAGTGCAAGAGCCTAGTTATGTTGCACAATCACCATAACACCACATACTCTGGGGTCAATTGTACTCTGGCACTGAATGGGTGGTGTACTTTGAGTAGGCACTAGAATTTCACACTGGCATAGTCCTGGGACTCTGGTGACGGGGCAATTAGACAAAGGATGCTGAAAAAAAATCACTCCTTTGTTTTACAGAAAAGTAAAACCAAGTCAAATCTAGAGAGGATCAAATGTTCAAGAAAAATCACCACTGCAACACTTGTTCTTTCTTCTGGTGAAAAAACATTCAGTTTTACTTATGAATGGTTAAAAAAAGCATCAACAGGTCTTAGGTTCAGGTGAGCTTTCAAACCTACCAAACAAGCAAATGATCTAAAGGAGCCGACCCTGATGCAAAAGAGAACTAAACCTTTCAGTGTTCGTCCAACCCTATCTGCATAGTTTCACCTGACCACTTTTGCAAACAAACTAAACTTATTTCATTTTTTTTTTTTAATGTACAAACGGAACTTACTTAAGATACAGAGATATAGGAAGTTTGAGATTATTAGACTTTTTGGGCATATTTTTGTTCTGGCATGAATTTATTGAAACATCTTTTCCTGGCAATCTGTACAGCTGTCTCAAATGTCATAAATAATCATCTCACTGTTGACTTCATATTGTTTGGAAATGGCTTTATGGCCCTTTCCTGAATGACAGACAGCAGTGTCTGCCTCTGGCTTGATAGCATTTTTCCCCTGATATTGATTGTCAGACAACTCAATGTTTTAGACAAAAAAAGAAAAAAAAGGAAAAAGAATACTTTTATACAAGATCAATAAACCCCTTTCCTTTTTCTTTTGGTAAAGTTTTATACAAAACTTGATGACAAATAGTTGTTTGTAACCACTGCATCTTAAAAAAAGTAATGTGATTTTTCACTGTGAATGAAAGAAAGGTTTTACAGACAATCAGTCTGCCCCTTTTTATTGTTAAATATCTACTTTATTAAATCCGAGAAGATGCACATTTTTCAGAAATTTACAATATGTCAGTTCTTTTTTTGTAGGTAAAAACACAAGATGACTCCTAACATTTGTCTGAATGCAATTTTTGACTGACTTAAGAGCAAATGAATGGCTTCTTTTGCTTGTCTTTTGCAGGTTATGACTTTTGTGCAGAGGGACTAATTTGTGGAGAAAACTCAGAGTGTAAAAACAGGAATACTAAAGCAGAGTGCCAATGCAAGAGTGGCTATGCTTCCATCCATGGGGATTCTACTTATTGTGAAGGTAGGACTTAATTTTTTTCTGGGCTTTGGCTGTTTTGTGCCTAATGGGACTGACTCATTACAGCTATTAGCTTATGAAGCCCAAAAATGCGGCATCAGGTGGCAGTAGCTGAGACATTTAACCCATTGTTTCCCTATGAGATATGCTGGTGTGTCTTTAGCACTGGTGTGCTGGTGTGTCCTGTAGCAGGAACCTGTGTTGGAAGTGTATGCTCCAGAAATAAGGTATTTAGATATTTATTTCATTTAAACAATTT
>BSAI01000104.1:1056204-1078142 GCA_036245035.1 Adrianichthys oophorus
AACGTTTGTTTTAGCGGTATCAGTCAATTTTTTTATGTGCTCCAAACAAGGTTGAGAGTTATTATAAATACGCTAACTTGGCTAACGTGTGGCGGTATCGGGGTGTGGTTTTTTTATGTCTTAATAACAAGGTTGGGAGTCAGCGAAGTCACAGTCACATTTGTTTTAGCGTTTTTTATTACGTGTTGCAAACTAGGTTGGGAGTTACAGGGATTGTGAATTTGTTAACTTGGCTAATGCTTCTGACGTGGCTAATGTGTAACGTGTTACAAACAAGTTCAAGAATTACTGTTAACGCTGACTGACTGACAGACTTATCTCTTACTCTTGTCTTGTTTAATGTGCTATATAGTTTGGTGCGCCTTATATATGACATAGGTCACATTGGAAATGTTTAGTATGAGTCTGAAAATGGCAACGAAGCTATCAGTTTATTGTGGTAGTATATTTAATAATGTGATTTCAATCATTTTGATGAACCCACATTTAGCCTGTTGGATTAAGCAGCTTCACAGAACAGCTTTTAAAAGAGAAAACTTTTCTGAAAGCCTAAAATGATTCGACAAACAAAAATAATCATCAATCTTATCCTCTCTGATCAGTATTGTGCAGAAGTCTGCAACATGCAGCTCTTTCACTCCTCTATTGTGGCTCTCTGGTTAAAAAAAAACATTTTAATTTAAATAAGTAACTGTAAAGTAGAAAGCAAGTTAGTAATAAATATAAACAAGTGAAGTAAAGTAATTCAAACTCTATTGAACAGGATGTGTCACCAGTCAAACTAAAACATTTTGACACATCAAATGGAGGTCAGTGAACACAACTGGAATTACAGCACATCAAATTATAAAGCAAACTTCCCATTTTTGAATAAATTCAAGGGTTTTAAATGTGCCTTATGTTAGGTAGTTTTACACATTTTTGGCTGAGGTGCACCAACAATGACAAACCAAACTTTTTTACTTTTTGCTGACGTCACACTACCTACTACTAGATTTAATGCATAAAGATGATCCTATGTGACATAGAGTGTCTTTTATTTTGAAAGGACCTCATGTGAACCTCTGTCAATAGCTAAGAAGTATTGCATATTTTAAAAAATGCTACTTTCTTAGAGTTATATGTATGCCAAAAAAACAACAGTTAATTAAAACTATCATAATTACAAATAAATAAATAATAAATACACAGCAGTGTCTTAGTTTTCAAAAAGGTGAAGTCAGACTTTGTGGCTTCTGTAGGCCTGTTGTCAGTGAGAAATCGACCCGAATGGCTCTTTAAGTGTTGAAGGTTGCAGAGCCCTGGTATAGGAGTTGAAAACATGCTCTGCAAAGTACAAAATTGATTTTAGGCTAAAGTGTATACTCAGGACAGCACAAATGCTGAGTTTGGGCTTACGAAAGAATCATTCCAAAAGACTTCAACCATCTGGACAAAGTGCATCAGAAGGTTTTCAGTGTGTGATCAGCTTCCTGAGTGGGTTCTTAAAACTCAGAAGGGATAAAGCTAATGGCCTTATTTGTTTAAGAAGCTTAGAAACTTCATGTGTGGACTGAAAGTTCAGTGTTTTTATTTCTGGTTTGAGCCACAGCGATCAGGATTCCCTGAACATCACTTGAGCCGGTCACCATGGGTCTTCCAGTCTGTTTTTATGTGTCTGTTTGATATGCAGTACAAAGAGTTTACCCAGAGCTCCACTCAAATCCTCAACTGTCTCATACCACATGAGTGAGGGCTGGGAAACTCTGATTATTAGATTAGCCATGCAAATCACATAGGCATCGGAACAGTTTGGCTTCTGCAACTCTCTCCATATTTGAGAACTGCATGCTAAAGACAGCTCAAGTGTCTTTGTAACTGGATTAGCAAGATTTGACTGTACAGAATGATGATATTTGGCATGGCTTGACTGTCACTTCCAACTTTAATTGGGTTAGGGTAACACATCCCACACAGGAGATGGGGCCACTACGGTCCCGACACGATATACATTTACCCTTTCCTCTTAACCTGTACAACTTGTTTCATTGCAAACGTATTCATGTCTTTAAAATATTTAATAACTTGAACATGCATCTTTTCAATATTTGAAATCAATCATAAAGCATTTTGCAATTTAAGCAGTCAAACAAAAATACTAAAGAGGACAAATAAAAGAGATATATCTAGACTTAGATAAATATATATATATATATATATATATATATATATAATGTGGGGTGATTAATCTGGCTCCTCTAGAGATACGGTGAGAAGCTCGGCCACCCGGGGAGAGCTCAGAGTAGCACCGCTGCTCCTCCACATTGAGTCAGGAGTCAGTTGAGGGGGCTCTGGCATCTGGTCCTGATGCCTCCTTGACGCCTCTCTGAGAAGGTGTTTCGGGCATGTCCCCCTGGGCGCAGGCCCCGGGGAAGACCCAGGACACTCTGGAGAGACTATGTCTCTCGGCTGGCCTGGGAACGCCTCGGGATCCCCCCAGAGGAGCTGGAGGAGGTCTGGGCATCTGTGCTTAGACTGCTGCTCCCAGTTGAGCGGGATAAAATGGATGGATGCATGGACGTTAGGACTGGTAAGTAGTCTTAAAATGTAAAATGTAAAGTAGTCTTAAAATGACAGACTTAGCTGTTTTTAAATACATTTTACCGCATTATAAATGTACAATATATCCTTTACATCAAAGGAACACAGAAGTAACATTATTTTTACATTTAGGTCAACCAGGAAAGACTGGATAAAAGTTCATAGTTTGGAATGAGAGAGTGTGTCATTTAACCGACTGTTGAATCACCTGACCTCTGTGAGGTTGATCACCTGATTCACATCTTTTAGCTCATCAGTTTTGCACATATATTAGTTTTACGTAAGCAGGGAAAGAAGTGAAACATGCAGAGCAGTGGTCCATCAGGTCCAGCACTGAGAAAACATTGTTTTTCTGTCATCTATCTTGAGCTTTAATGTAACCCAATCATTCTTAAGGGAACTCAAAGCTTCTTTATTGTGTTTGGACTTTAGCAACATTAGCTCTCCACAAACTTGTTTACAACCTGACTTTTGCCATTAAAAAAAGAAAAAAAATGTACTGTTTTTAATCACAGACTTCTGACAGCTTTAGATCCAAAGCTGTGTTAAATTTAAAAATTCTGCCAGAAGTCTAAGGAAAAAGCTCAGAATTCTGAAATTAATATCAGTACAATAAAAAAACATTGAATCTTGGGAGATTACAAAGATTAAAATTATCAAAAACAATCTAACTTGTGAGAATAAAATCAGAATTTTCTTTATCTTTCCTTTTTTTTGGGGGGGGGGGGGCAACAAAATTCTGAGGTTTAAAATTACAACTCTGTGTAAAAAGTCAGAATTCTGAAATTAAACTCAACATGTTTTTAAAGATAAAAAAAACTAAATTCTGAAATAAAATATAAATTCTGGGATTTTAAATTAGAATTCTGGAGAAAAAGTCAGAATTCTGCGATTAAAATCAGTAATTTTTAAAGACAAATAAATCAGAGTATCTTTTTTTTCTCAGTGACTTTATTATTTTTTGTAGAAAGAAATCTGATGTTTTACAAAAACATTTGTTACATTTGAACATTTTTCCTCAAAGGAAATGTGTCTCAGCCCTGCAGATTTTGACCTTGGGATGAAGCAAGTGTGCAGTTGTTTATAAGCTGTTTTGGAAAAGCATCAGGCAGCATATTGGGTCAGCTTGCTGCGGCATGTATGGTGCTTGTTTAAACACACGGTGGAGGAATTTGGAGACTGTGTAAATATTCAAAGCCATCTGCTTAATCTCTGAAAAGATGGAATGTGCCTTCATGCAGCAAATACTTATGTGTATAAATGCAAACAGAAACACTTATTAATTGTGATGTGTTTTTTTTCCTCATTTTTCCCACTAAAGTTCATATTTATTAGTTCTATGAAACATGTATTGCTGCTCACGGAGTGACATCTTTCGCGACTAAAGGATTTGACATTGGATTTTAAACAGCTTCTCGTCTCATGTGTCGGACTTTTTCTAATCCTGAAAGGAGGCAGCTGCATTGCTAATTAACTTAGTAAAGTTTTAGGTCTCTCCAAAGCATTTTTGTTACTTGCTTTCTAGACATCTTTGTTCACATGCTATTAGATGTTCAGCAGTGTGGAAAAAAGAAAATGTTTTTAATTTTCTTTGCCTGCAGTTGTTTAAACCTTACGTGTCTTGCTTTTCTACTGCATATGCAGTCGGTTAATATAATGCAAAAAGTAATTCAGCCCCTACTGAGCATTGTAACACAACAAAATGCTACAAGCACAATGCACACAGAATAGAAGACAGCATACCTTTGTGGGAACAACTAGGAGCTGCTTTCTTCTTTAAACCAGCTGAAAAGATTCCAACAAAAGTAGGTTAAAATATGCTGTTGACTTTTTGCTGAAGGGGTCTTTTACCTGAAAACTGTCTAACATGTTTAGAATCATTGCATCCACATTTAAAGGACTATAACTTAGACATTCTAGGAATTACTCTAGCTATTACAACTTAGAGTCTTTTTGGTAACACGACAAAAATCATTTATTTTTGATACAGAGAGATGTGCAAAAACAAACAGTTGCATGAATCTTTGGTGTTTAAGCTCTGGGCTGGTGGCATCTTGTATGTTTGGGATAAGCTCAGAGCATGGATGAATAAACCCCAGAGCATAGGTGGTGGTGGGGCCAGACCATGCCAAGCATTGTTCCTGGCAGTGAACGAAGTGGAGGAGGACTGGCAAAACCGTCTGAAATGTGGAGAAACAAACATCCATGAAATTAAGGCAAAAATCTGAGGAAAGAAGTAGTGATTTCAGCAATCACTTCAGAAAATGACATCACTGTCATAGACCCATTCACTCATGACAACATTCACACACTGATGGCGGCCCCACCGCCCAACACTCGTGCCAACCTATAACCACCAGGAGCAATGTGGGGTTCAGTGTCTTGCCCACAGACACTTCATCACATGGGGGAGTAAGGTGGGAAATGAGCCTGCGATCTTCTGATCGAAGGTCGACCACTCTACCACTGCAGGGGTGTCTAACTCCAGGCCTATGGAGTCGGTGTCCTGCATGTTTTCCAACCAACCTGTCATTGAAGCTCCTCATTCGCCAAACACCTCTGATCCAGGTAATCAGCAGCAGGTGAGACAGGATTTCTGGGAAACCAGCTGCAGGCCGGCCCTCGAGGCCTGGAGTCTAACACCTCTGGTGTCGAGTGAAATAACAGCAGCCCAGAGTTCCTGGTAAAATGCAGCAAAGCTTCACTATAACAGCTTATGTTCATTTAAGGCTATTTTTCTTGGCTGAATTCTGAGTGGTGTGTTTACAGTCCCAGCAGATCCGCTGTTTATTGTCTGCACAGAGTTAGACGCAGCTGCAGTTTGTTCATCAATGCCTTAAAACTGTCGAGTATTTTAAATTTGCTTCCACTTATGTTTAAAGTATAGACAGAAGCATTCTGTGCTTGTGTTGTAGAAATGATTGCATCATAGCGGCACCGTTTTCTGTTCTACATCTCAGACCTGTGGGGACCTCCCTCCCAAATGCCCTGGTGCTACCCTAGAGACTGTTTTGTTTTTCTGACTGGTTTATTTCCATGCCTTGGTCTTAATTCAAATCAGATTTTTTTTCCTTTCTCCTTATTGTTTTAGCTTTGTATGTTTCCGTTAAGCGATGCTCTTCTCTGCCAACTGCTTTCTACAGATTAACTGTCCCCCATGCACAACCTTCCTTTTGTTTCACGTGAAAAGAGCTGTCACTGTGGCACATCTTTATTGTTGGTGTGCTCATTAGGGTAAAACCGGAACAGTCAATAAGATGCTGGAGTCTGTAAATCTTATTACCAAAAGCAGAGGTAAAGCATATTTTTTATTAAAATCGCTAAAGGTGAATACGTTGGGTCACTTCATTCACATTAGTAGCTACAGAAACTGTTGAGGGATTGTGATTTCTGCTGCCACATACATAACACACTTAACTGTTTTATACCATAAAGACTGCCTTTTTGTGTATTTACTCCTGTTTTTTGGGAGGTGGGTAATTGTTTATGAGATCAAAATATTCTGATTCTTATTTTGTAACATGTATTCATTTTTACTTTGGATAATGCATAACAAAATGCCAGACCAACACAGCAATCCTGCTGCCAAAAGGATAAAACCAGCAGGTTTGTAAAACTTGTATAAATCAAATCTGAAAAGATCTACATCTATTTATAATCTTTTGTCAAAGATGTTTGTAAATAAAAGTCTCACATTCAGCCGAGGAAATAATACTTTTGCAAAAGGATGTGGGAAATTCTCCCTCCTTTTGACCTTTATAAAATCCTTTTTTTTTTGTTCTTCAAGCATAATCATTGAATGTATATAAGAATTCAACCGAGCGACTGTGACATCTCCCAAGAGGAAATATGCGTGTTTGAGACGACCCAGCGCCTCGCCTGGATCGCCGGCTGGTGGCTGCAGGCGGGGGCGAGCAAAGGCGCCTGAGATAAAGGCGAACGCTGAGCTGCAGCTAGAATGAACAAGAACATTAAGTTGGGGTTATCCTTATCATTCATTTGAATTTTAATATGTTAATTTTGTATTTTAAATTACTTTTATTGTTTTGTGCTGTATGTATTTTTTATCAATAAGTATTTTAATTGATTGTCTCACGCTTGTGTTGTTATTGTTATTGTCTGCAAGCACATACACAATGCAGTTAGACAGATGTTAATCTCTCTGGGGGCAGCAGGTAAAAAAAAGCGGCTGAGCTCATTAAATATGAACTGTCCCAGAGAAATAAATAGAAGTAGACTTTTAAAGGCAACATTAAACACAAAACCACAGATAATTTGTGATCCCTGTGTTTATTAGTTTTTGCTGCATAAATGCAACTGTCTGGTGTTTAGCCTTAAAACCAAAATGATTATCAGTAGAAAAACAATTAAATGATAAAATGTTTCAGGAAAAATATTTTTTAATGATAAAGTAATCTGTGTGATAATGATTTCATTTATTAAAACTACTTGTGTAAAAATGAATCTGCCTTATTTTTTTATCAGTGATGTACTAATTGCAGGAAGTGTTACAAAATACACAGATTACCTTCATTAAGCGCCAGCTGTTTCTTATCAACATCACTTTTTACTACAAGAATGGCCAGGACACCTTTTCCCACAATGAACTGCTTTGTAGTCACCTGGGCTGCTCGCAGTCAGATTTCCAGCTGCTCTCGCCAAGGTGGGCGCCTTGCACCCGCCCCTAATTGGTCAGTCAAGAACATGTTAAAAAAATGAATCAGAGCATGAAAGGTTATTCTGACTGTCTATGTCTGAATGAAAGGCTATGGGATTTTAACTTCTTGGAGCCAGTGGTTACTTCCTGTTTGGAACACCAGGTGGGAGAGGTCACTCAGTCCAGTTCTCATATACAGTCAATGAGCATAACTCATTGAAAAATATGATAACTCAGAAGCAAAGGGTAAAGTAAATGTTTTCCTTGTTTACTTATAGTATGCTATTTTATGGAGCTACTGTAGCATTATCTTATTAGTCAGTTTTGCTTTATTCATAGACATTCATGCTGACATATGTAAATATTGCCACATGTTGAGCAAAATGTTGCTACACATTATATTCACACCTCCCTATTTAAATACCATTCTGTGTGTTATTCTCAGATGACATAATGTCATGTGAAGGTAGTTGTCTCATTCCACAAAAGAAGACACAGTTTTCTTTTGATTAGGCTGACATTTTATCAAAAATGTAATCTAGCTGTGTTTTGTTTTCTTTTTTGTGCCTGAAATCGAGAATTAAATTATGTAATGTGCTGCACTATTGTTCAGCTGTCTCAGTAAGTGCTGTTGTTAACGGTATACTTTTAACTTGTTAAGCTAAACAGAAGGCTATGATGAGTGACAGCATGTATACATATCTAAAGTCTTTATATTTAAGGTTCTTTGGTGACAGTCGAGCTGCTTAAGCTACTTATTGTAGGCTGTGGAACAGAGTTGTAAAGTACTTGAGTAAATGGACTTCATACTCCACTACATTTGAACGGACACTCACATTTACTCATTACATTTACTTGAATAATTTACTTGAGTAAATGTGAGTCTCCATTCAAATGTAGTGGAGTAAAGAGCACAAATATTAAATCAAAACATGTACCCGTGGAGAGGGTAAAAATTGCTTATGTTTTAGATACTCAGCACAAAAACAAAGTGGCAAAAAACATACTTAATAAAAGTAACAAAGTCCATTTACTCAAGTACTTTACAACTCTGCTGTGGAACGCAAGACTTCCCTTTTTCACCCTGGAAGCATTAAAGGGATTTACTTTAGGACTGTACAGTCCATATTAACTTAAGGGACTGGTAAAGTCCTTTGGTCTAGACCGAGTCCACTTAATGTGGTTTGATCAAGTCCTGAACCTTGCGTTTGCGCTGTATTCAGATTTCCGGACATTTCTGTTTCAAACCAAAGCTTGTAAACAAAACCATGTGACTAAAGATCTCTTCATTTATTGGCCAAGAACTACGAGGGCAAAGCAACAAAAGAAAGAATAGTGGAAGTCCTGCGCTTTGCAATCCTTCTCGGGATAGTTCACTTATTCAAACTTTATATTTTAACCACTTCGAAAGACGGGGTTGAGAGGTTTCTAGTCCTGGACCAAGTTCTGCTTGGGGGAAACAAACTCTGTTCCATTTTAAACAAACTAAATATGTTCAGTCTGAATACAAATTTAGTCACAACTGCCCTTATAAAGGGATACATGCTGTTTGCTGGCAAAAAAAATAGCAAACAGGGCACACAGGCGGCCCGCTCAAATCTTTAAGATCATAGACCACTAAAGCCCACAAAGCAAAATGGTTCATGTACATTTTTTTTCTACAGGAATGTTATAGGTAACAGGGCTTAGCGAACATTTGAACAATACTCAAAGGGCCCGTTGATGATGTTCACGTAATAAGTGTGCGCTCGTTGTGGGCGCCTTACATGCAGTGTGACTGTTAGAAATGGGGACGTTTGCCTTGCAGAGTGTAGTTTGTGCGGGTGTTCTATGGGCACTTGCGTATCACCAGGACACCCCGTATATGCAGCATTTGTGAACGGTCAGCAAGGCAATATGAGGCCAGCACTTGCACCTTACTAATGGATAGAGTGCAGCGTTAGGATAACATACGACAGGATCATCCGTAAGTGCACGCAATTGACATTATGCTTACACAAAACACTTAACACACGTGCAACAATTGTACTTTCCATTTTCATGATGTCCCTTAAGGTGGGACACCTCGAGGGAACTGCAAGATGCACCTGCGCACCTCCACTTAATGACCTTTCACGGGCCCAGACAACACAAACCTGAAGTAACCTGTATGGGTCAACCCTCCATACGGGTGCATATAACTAAGGCTTTAGTTTTGTCCTAGAGACTACAATATTGCTAGTGGACCATGTTCAAATATGGCTTCCTTTTTGCATGGTAGAGCTTTAGTCGGAACCACAGATGACACAGTTGATTGTGCTCACCAAATGTATTTTCTGGATGTATTTCTGTACCTTCATGGTCATTTCATTTCCACATTCATGCTTTTTTGTACTACAGCCCCGACCACAGACATCCAATAACAGCCTTGTCCCTTGTGCACAGAGATTCCTCCAGCTTGTCTGAATTTTTTGATGATGTTATGCGTTGTAGATAATGACATTTAAGAAGCCTTTGAAATTTGATGGTGAGGAACATTGTTTCTCAAATTACTGCAACATGTTTTTTGCACACCCTCACAGCTTGGGGAACCTCTGCCCACCTTCATTTTAGAGAAGTTCTGTTTCTGAAAGACACCCTTTCTCTTAGCTAACTGCGTTACTGGCCAGATATCAATGAATTCAAATAGTTGCCAGATGTTATCCTGACTGAATGTTTGTGAATGTTATTATTTTGTCATTCATTTGTGCCAGCTATTTAGGACATGTTGCACACATCAAATTTGCCCAAAAGTAATAATGGTGTAAAATGTCTTGGATTACTGTTTTATCACACTCCTTTGTAAACACAATGCAAGTGTTTTCTTTAAAAAAAAAAAAAAAATTCTTGTAAGTAATTGCATGTGTTATTATTATCCTCTTTTTGTCATTCATTTCATGTTATATATGCACAATTTTGGAACAAACTACATTTTTATTTTTACAAACATGCAAACACACTCACACACCAACAACTTAAAAAGACAAATCGTTTTTAAA
Organism: Adrianichthys oophorus; assembly: GCA_036245035.1. Classification (NCBI taxonomy): domain Eukaryota; kingdom Metazoa; phylum Chordata; class Actinopteri; order Beloniformes; family Adrianichthyidae; genus Adrianichthys; species Adrianichthys oophorus. The sequence continues at coordinate 1,066,459 of BSAI01000104.1, forward strand.
CGTGGACCCCTCCTGTCTGTACCACATGTCTTGGGAAGGCTGTCCCTTTCAAGGTGGATTGTCAGAAGACCGCCATTTCTCTCTCTCTCTCTTTTTTTTTTTTGTCCTGTTGGTAGTGGGATTAAAACTCAGCATGAGGCCAACACATCAGACCCAACAGAGCCTATTTAATTTATTTACCAGCTTGCTTTTATTTGGCTACAAGCAGCCCACCTCTCTGGGATTAGTAGGTGGCAGTGATGTGTCACCTCGGCTAGCAGGCCCTGGGAAGGCTGTTGATAATATCCCTGATCTCCAGTCAATCTGAGCTGACTCCAGCACAGAATTCCACCCTTTCTTTATCTATCCATCTGTATCTGTCTTTTATCCCAACTTTTATCCACTTACTGATAATCTGCTGTGACTTTGGCACTAATGGAGAGACGCGGTTAGTAGTTTTGGGGGGGGAGGCTTAAATCGCAGTATCGTTCTTCATCTTAACAGGGTACAGATGCTGGTGTGGTCCATGAATCAGATGAATGAAAAGATGCATTACTTGTGGCTTTTGACAAATGCAATAATTCACTTCCATTTTCTAAAATAAAAAAAGATGATATTTTAAGGTCAAATATGAATCAAAAGGCAAATCTCATAATGACTGTGCCGAAACACTGTAGTACTAATTAGCAGCTAAATATGAATTTTTAAAGAAAGTTGGGATGAGTTTCTTACTGTGAAATTATTCAAAATGTTTTTAACTTTGTATAAGTCCTGCTGTTGTCAGCACCAGAGAAGAAACCCCTGTGAATTCTGTAAATAAAGCATTCAGACTCTGATGATCAAGTTTTCTCTTGAAGCGTTTTAAAGTCTAAAGAGAGTGAACACATTGTGTATTAAGATTTTATCATCCCTCACTCAGAACTATTTTAGAAACTTTCTTTTTTTTTTTTTTTTTCTAACTGCGACATTCTGGGGTGTCTTTGCCACTTCATGATGGAAGAGAAGATAATAGACCTTTGTTTGAGATTCTTAGGACTCAAAATTTGAAAATATTTCAATAGTTTCTATAAAAACAAGTTTAAACTATTTTAGGAACTAACATGTTCGCAGAAATCAGTCAGAAGTGCAAAGCTAGACATAACATGAGCATTTACCTATATACACTACCAATCCTTTCTATTATTCAGGGTTTTGAATGCGAAAAATGAAATACTGTGTAAGTTGTGTTTTTTTGCATAGTTTGGCGGTGCTGCGACTTATTTGTTGTTATTTTTTTAAATAAAAAATATAAACCTCTAGAGGGCACTGTAGGTGTGTAGGTATCAGTATTTGCGACTGACAGTAACACAGAAGAAGAAGCGCAGCTCAGCCCTTACGCAGCACAGCAGAATTGTTTTAACGCAACACAGATGGTAAAGAATGCAACAGATTAAGATGGCTTGTTAGCATGTTCTTTATACTTTTGTTATGTGAAAAAATGTTCTTATGTTGCGATAATATACTAAATTCCTCCGATGTTTCATGAAGCTAGATAAGCATCAATGTGTTACGGTAGTGAAGTGTGCAGATATTCCATCTATTAGTGATATATATTACTCTAAATGATTTGCCTCTCAAGATAAAATGTTCATTCTTGTTCCTGTATTTCAATTAAATTTCTTCCCAAAAAGCGACTTCTACTCCATTGTGGTTTTATATGATTTTTTTATTCTTTACTATGCTTTGTTTTTTTGGTGGGGGCGAGTCATACACCAGGGTAACTTAAAGTCCAAAAAAAATGGTATATTGCTTCCAGTTCACTCCACCAAACTTGATTTGAACTTCATTTGAAATCAGAAATTTTGTTCAAAAGAAAAGAACTTTCTGCCAGTCAAAGAACACAGCTCCCATTATGCAAAATTTGAGCCCAAACAATAAAAAAATTCGTATGGAATCAACATAAGGCCATAAATATTCACAACCACAACTGCATGTTCGCACATAAATCAAGTTTCATCATACCGCAAAATAAATCTGCCCAAAAAAATCTAGGTTTGCAAATGTGTAAAAAGGGACTTGCATGCCCATAAAAAAAATTGCATTTTTGAAATAATTTCCTTGGTTTCTTGGGGGAATTTTTTTTTTTTTTTTTTTGAGATGCGAAGCAAAAAAAAACTGCATGTGAGATCCAGAAGTTGCGGTTGCAAATTCTGATCCTGTCTTTACACGTCTTTATGATTGAATGGCCACATTTCAAACTGTCCAATCAAAGAGCAGGTTGCTTCCTTCCTTCCCGTCCCGCCACAGACTTTACGGGAGATTTCAGTGTTAATATGACCGCGAGGACTGTATGGTGTTCCTTTTTTTTTTTTTTTTTTTTGCAGCCGCCACGCATCAAAAACGCTGCTGTGCTTGAATACATGGGCTATGGTCTGAGGGGTATTCAAACTTCCTTTCAGTTGCGGTTTTGAATCTTATATTGAGCTCATAGTTCCGATTTTATTCCAGCTTCCATTCCAGAATTGATATCAAAAGATCAACAAACATAAAAGAAAATGAGTAACTAGTGTGCAACCAAGTCAGTAATCACGTAAATGGATTATTTCCTTTTTCAAAAATTTAAATTTCTAATAATATATCAGAATGTTTAGAGTCTACATTTGCAGTGCATCTGGTTTTGATCAAGTAACTCACACAGACTGGAACATTTTTTATCTTGTGTTTGTATGGTTGTCATTGTGCATATGAACTAGAAGTACAGGTAACAAATAACCTGCTGAACATTCAGTCAAAGACAGACACTGGGGGAGACATGATGTATGATATCAATTGGTTTCAACACCAAAATGACCAAAAAGAACCTAAAAAAAAACCCTGGGTGTAAACCTGTGGGAGTCTTATCCTCTGAGACTAAAAATGAGCAAATCAAGGACAGCAGCTGCTCACAGAGCTTCCATAGTGGGAATGAAGTTGTGTCTGTCTGTGTGTACAGCATGTGTTGCAGTCCTAGGGTTTATAAATGATGTGATTCGGCTCCACCCAGAGTGCAGCACCTGCTTTAACATTACAGCTAATCCACAAAAACAGTTTAGTTCCTGAGTGTGGTCACAACAACTTTAGATCTGAGCCTCTTGTTTTACTGCATCAAGTACATCAATTACAGCCCTATGTTCAAAGAGCCTTCAAAACACCCTTTTGACCTTATTCAGCCTGTGACAATGAGGACAGGGACAAACCCCCAGCTGTGGGGAGAGCTGCTGCTTGCATTTACCCTCACTCACTGTCATTGCAGAATAATTGGCTGTGTTTGTACTTGGGTGAATCAATGGTCCTCTGCATCAGTAAAACAAAAAGTAAACTTAACAAAACAAGAATACAGACTTGTGAGTCATAAAGGGAGCAACGAGTCAATGAAAGAGTAGCGTTTATCTATGTGGTGCATCTTTTCAAACTAGTGTCTCTTTCCACGTGTGTTCTGCAAAGATAATCAGTTTTTCACCAGGGTCCCAGCTGAGAAACGCGGCATGGTCAGCTTGTTCCAAGAACCCTACACCCATCAGCTGGCAACAATTTGGAAGGTAACCTGAAAACAAAAAATAAAAACAATACACGACACAACAACACATTATCTAAGAATCGGAAAGCCCTAAAAAATGTTCGTGTTGCTGTTTAAAATGTAAGTTCAACTTTTGCTTTTAAGTGCATAAAACTTAAATGACAAAATTGCATTTTTTTTTAATACATTGGAATGGACAAGAGCAAACTAGATGTGCAATTCCTTCCTGTTTTTAAACATTTTAAAGCTGTACAATAAAGACCTTCTGTCCAACTGGCACGTTAAGTTTCATTCATGTAAGTCAATTACTTTTGGAGATACATGGGAGAACACATTGGAATATTTTGTAGCCCCACCTATGGAAGTATTGCTATGAATGCTCTTGCGCTTACTTACCTTAAATTGAGGAAACAGTCTTTAAAGTTTGGTGAGGTTAGGTGAATTTGTTAAGAAGCTACAGGGTTGCAAACTTGACAACCACTCTCGTCTATATTTCAATACATGTTCTGCAAAAACGTTATGGAATTATGCCAAATTGGCGGTACCATTGGATTTGCTGTTCAACTATGGAAGATGCAGAATTATGCAAAAATTGTAAAAAGTATGTAGCATAGGGAGTCAAAAAGGTGTTTTGCAAAAAATCGTAAATTGCAAAAATATCTTATTAGGTACAGATGGCTGATTAATATTCGAGTATCAAATGAATTATAGGGGAGTGAAAGCTTGTTCCTTTGACTAATACTGTGGCAGATAAAGGCCCAAACACTTGTTTGCGCAATAGAGCCAGAATTATTTTGGCATGAATACATTCCTCTAAAGTATCTGAGCGAGCAGTTAGGCATAGTCTACTTTCCACGATATAGGTCTTCAAAAGTGGATGTCATTAATTTCCTATAGCAAAAAAATATATATAAAGAAATCAATCACAACAGGGAATGGTACAAAAACAAACCAAAGGTCTCCTTAGGAGCTTCACAAACTAACAGTAGTTGCATGTTTATATCTGCTATTGTTTAGGAGATAGAAGGACTTATCCAAGGTTATAAATTCCTCTAAAAGACACCAACAGGTGACGCTTAAAAGCTACTTTCGTTTTATGTTGTACAAGACCTTGTACAAAATTATTGTCAAATTTACTTTAGATGAAGAAGTTTTTGAAATAGAGGTATTAACACAATTGCAAAAATTAAATTGCCACCTATTGGAATATCTTCATAATTCTTCTGACATTCATTGATCACTCTAAGATGAAGTTATTTTTCAAATTTGGTGAGGTTAGGTCTATCTGTTTAGAATTTTGAGATTCAAAAGTTGAAACCCACACCCCTCATTAGCATAATGTTTTCTATAGAAACGGTAAAGAAGTGTGCAAAAGTAGTGGTATCGTTGGATTCGGGGAATACACACTTTTGTAAAGTTTGGGTAAAGTACGTTCAATAGTAAACCAAAAAAGTGTTTTGCAAAAAATCCAAAATGGTGGAAAATCTAGTTAGGCGGAAGTAGGCAGTCCCAGAGGCAAAACGTTTTTCTAGCATCCAAAAAAAACCAAAAAGCTTTTTCATACAACTAACGGTATGCGAGACGTATACCCAAATGTGTATTGTACTACCACTGACCAACTGGTGGTGCAATAGAGCCACAATTATTACATCATCAGAAGCAACCCATGAAGTTATATGTCAGAAAATCTTGTGACATTATCTTAAGTACTTTTTCATAGAGGATACTCAGATAACTTTCAGCAATCAGTCAATAATAAAATATAATAAAGAAGTACAACAACATACTCTGATTGCTTTCACCAATCAGACAATAAGCAGGACAAGGAGCCAAGCTCTGTCTACAGTCCTCAGAGTCCAAGAACCCAAAGGAATAGAGTTCAGAGGTTAGACGAGTGTGACTCTGGCTGTCTGAGGTCTGCAGGAGTCACAGTGGGAGAGCATTCAGTTAAAAGGTCAGTGAAATATCTGTAATAAATTACAGTAATCTTTCTGAACAGTGCTCATAGTGCTGCTGGTCCTGAATCCTCCGTCTCCGTTCCACTTCTCAAAAGCTCTTGTGGGTGGCATCCATCTCTGCCATCTGCACTTCACTGACTGCATGTGTTCCAACACAGCCAAAGCTGTCCCTGGCATGGTTTTGTTCCCTTGCCTCATTCTTCATATGGTTATTTATCTCCGTCTATTTCTCTGCAATTTCCTGACCATTCCTGAGCTGCAGGGGATTGGACTCATACTCCTTAAGCCAGAGGGTTTGCTGGCTTGCTGCTCTTTATGGTCTGTGGGCTAAAATGTGCAAATTTCCTTTGGAAGTGAGCCTGAAAGCCCCCAAACAAGCCTAAAAACTAATTTGTTCTAAGTAACCTAATGGGAATGAATACAGATTACCTAAAATCTGTTTATATAAACATGTGTGCATGTGTTAGGTAAACTTGCTGTTTAAGATCTTTCTGTATTTAAATTATACTCTAATTTATTAAACGAGAACTATGATGATTGGAGCTAAATGTCTTGTATCCACACAAACTAAACATGGTCTTAAGTTAAATTACAAGATCATGGCATTTTGAAGAAAAACACATTTTCAAACAAACTCACCTATACATTAATATATTCCAAGAAGTAAATGTTTATTCACATAATCATAAATTGGTATTACATTTACCTTTGTGTATGTGAAATCATTGCTGGAAGAATAAATAGGCATATTTGAGCTTATGACGAACCCAATCAAACATTACTGTATTTGTTTCACCCTCTGGGCCTTTTTAAAGTGCAAGTTTTTACTAGCAAAACAAATTAAAAAAGAAAAGCCAACTTTTGTTCTGCTGTGTCTGTAAAATATCCTCCATTTGCAGACATTTGTCCTGATACTTGCGCTAAGAAAGAACAGAATAAACCAGAAACAAAGAATGTAGAAGCAATTTGTAAGTTACACACAATACTGTGAATGTTGTAGCAGTCCAACTGATGCACATACTTGAAAATGTACTTCTTTTTGTTTAAAAGAAATCTTGAATAATTTTTAAGAGTGCATCACTTCATCAATATATTGAACTTTTTGCTTTGAGCGTTTATAACGAAACTTTGTTCAATATTTCATTTTAAAGTTTATACTACTTTTGTTTATACATTTTGATTACTTAAAAACTCTCTATATATATCTATCTATAAATATATATATATACATATATATAGATATATAGATATATATATCTATATATATAGATATATATCTATAAATATATATCCGGATGCCCTTCCTGACACTTCCTTGCATTTTATTCAGGCCCCAAACCGGCACAGGGAGGCACATGTGCCTCATGTGGGCCACACCACTGTAGGCAGCAGTGTGAAGGGTCTTGCCTAAGGACCCACACTGGATGATGCTCATTGTGTCCCCTGTGAAACACACCCTGGTTCCTAAAAGCACTTGAAGTAACAGCGATGATCAGCAATGTACAAGCAGCAAATGCCATGTTGCCTACATGTTACAGCCCAGAGCTCAACGTACACGTCACGCTTTCTGTGTTGTGCCCTGGAGGCATTCCTTCCCCCTCGTCAAGCGACGGCACCTGTTCCTGATCATCTCCACCTGATCTTCATCACCATGGCTTTTTTAAGCAGCGTCAAACCTCCAGCCAGTGTCAGATCGTTATGCTGCTTGTGTGTCAGTCTGCCAGCCAGCCCGCTCTGTCAGCTCACCTGTCTGCCAGCCAGCCCGCTCTGTCAGCTCTCCTGCCTGCCTGCCGGCCCACTACATCAACTAAGCTTGCCTGCCTGCCTGCCTGCCTGCTCTGTCATCCGGCTCCACTATTCAACGAATCAATAAACGTAACTTTCTCATCTTTAAAACGTGTCTGCTCTTGGGTTCCACCCACCTCCTTGTTCACAACAGAACATTCTGACCAGCATGGACCCAGCAGACATTCCATTGCCTCCGGACCACCCCGACTGGATCGACGTTCGACTGGAGCAACTAAGCCACGCACAGAGACAATATGCTGAATGCACAGCCTCCCAGGTGGCTCAACTTGCACAGCAGGTCGGTCAACTAGCCTCGTTCATCCATGCCTTTTCAGTCCTCGGTCCGCGGCCCCGCCTCCACCTTCGTCCAGCACACCCAGGGAGGCCCACATCCCTGACCCAAAGCCATACCCCGGGACTCCAGGCAAATGCAGAGGTTTTCTGCTTCAGTGTTCTCTGGTATTCGAACAAAAGCCTATAACCTATGCTAGTGACTGCGCCAAGGTCTTATATGTGATCTGACTCCTCGAGGGTAAGGCACTTACGTGGGCGGAGGCGACATATGAGAGCGAGGGCTTTGGTCAAATCAAGTACGCTGCCTTTAAGAACGAACTAAAAAAGGTGTTTGATCATCCTACGCGGGGAGGAGATCCTGCACAACGCCCTATGCGGCTCCGACAGGAGGCACTTAGCGCAGCTGACTACGCCATCGACTTCAGGACCATTGCCGCTGACTGTGGTTGGAATGAGGCTGCCCTACAAACCGCTTTTCCCATGGCCTTAACGGACGGCTTAAGAATGAGCTCGCCACCAGAGACCCGCCCCACTCATTGGAGGATCTGATTTCCCTCAGTATTAGGATCGAGAACCGTCTCTGGGAGCGCGATAGAGAGCAGCGGGTACGATCCAGGTTACCCAATACCTCGACCGAGCCCATAGGAGTGGGTGTACTGGCGACCGCTGATTTGTCGCAGTCAACCCCCCACACCAAGACGCTCCTGCCGGCCACCTTGTGTTTATCCATGTCCCATCTAGTCCAGGTCCTGTTAGATTCCGGGGCTGAGGCCAACTATCTTGACCATACTTTGGCATCTCAGCTGGGAGTGACGCCGGAGCCCCTTTCATCCCACATCACTGCTAAGGCCCTGGATGGACGGCTGTTGTGCACCATCTCTTCCCAGACCCCACCGGTGAAATTAGTTATCTCAGGCAACCACCACGAAACCATCCAACTCTTCGTCATTGACTCTCCCACTACCCCGATCGTCCTCGGGCACCCTTTGTTAGCTCTACACAATCCCCATATCGACTGGCGTAAGGACAGAATTATAAGCTGGGGCCCTTTCTGGTATAAGTCATGTCTTCTGTCCGCAGTTCCCTCAACACCTACCAACCCAGTCCCACCACCGGCCGTCCCGGACCTCTCCTCTGTACCCCCTGCATATCATGATCTCAGAGAAGTTTTCAGTAAGGACAAGGCCTTAAACCTTCCCCCCCACCGGCCCTATGACTGTGGCATAGACCTGCTCCCCGGGGCTCCTCTCCCTACAAGCCGCCTCTACAATCTCTCCAGGCAGGAGACAGCTACTATGGAGACGTATATACAGGACTCTTTGACAGCCGGCCTCATCCGCCCGTCATCCTCCCCTATGGGGGCCGGTTTCTTCTTTGTGGCTAAGAAAGACGGCTCGCTCCGACCTTGTATTGACTACCGAGGGTTAAACAGCATCACAGTAAGAAACAAGTATCCGTTGCCACTCCTCGAGTCCGCTTTCCACTCCCTCCAGGGGTCCACCGTCTTCACCAAACTGGACCTTAGAAATGCTTACCATCTGGTCTGGGTGAAGGAGGGGGATGAGTAGAAAACTGCATTCTACACCCCTCTAGGCCACTTTGAATACCTGGTCATGCCATTTGGACTTTGCAATGCCCCGGCTTTTTTTCAAGCCTTAGTAAACGACGTATTAAGAGACTTCCTGAACAGCTTTGTTTTCGTCTATTTGGACGATATTCTGATCTTCTCCCCAACCCTTAAAGACCACATATTCTATGTCCGGCAGGTTCTTCAGCGACTTTTAGAAAACCGCCTGTACATCAAGCTGGAGAAATGCACCTTCCACACCAACTCGGTGTCCTTTTTGGGCTACATCTTTGAGAAGGGGCAAGTCAAAGCGGACCCAAGGAAGGTCAGGGCAGTGGTTGAGTGGCCTGTACCCACCACCCTGAAACAGCTGCAGCGCTTCCTTGGGTTAGCGAATTTCTACCGACGTTTCATTCGTGGTTTTAGTCGTGTGGCTGCGCCTCTTACCCAACTGACCTCCCCTTCTGTGCCCTTCCGCTGGACCCTGGAGGCAGACCACGCATTCCTCACGCTCAAGGACCTGTTCACTACCGCCCCTGTCCTTCAATACCCTGACCCCGACCGGCAGTTTGTGGTTGAGGTGGATGCCTCGGATGCTGGTGTAGGGGCCGTGATCTCCCAACGTTCTGCTACAACCAACAAGCTGCATCCCTGTGCATATTTTTTACGCCGCCTCACTCCCGCAGAACGCAACTACCACGTGGGTGATCGGAAGCTTCTGGCAGTCAAGTTGGCCCTTGAGCACTGGCGCCATTGGCTGGAGGGCACTCGCACCCCTTTCCTCATCTGGACGGATCACAAAAACGTATCCTATCTACAAACTGCCAAACAACTCAACCCATGCCAAGCCCGGTGGGCCCTCTTTTTCACTAGATTCAACTTCTCCCTATCTTACCGACCCGGCAGCAAGAATCAGAAACCAGACTCCCTGTCCCGGCAGTATGCACCTGACTCTTCTGCCCCTCCGGAACCTATCGTACCCTCCTCCCGCATCCTGGCTGCGGTCACCTGGGAGGTGGAGGCTGCAGTGCGGGAGGCCCAGCAGCAGGACCCTGACCCAGGTACCAGTCCCCCAGATCGCCTCTTTGTCCCTAACTCTGTTCGTTCCCAGGTCATACAGTGGGGCCATGCTTCCCGTCATGCTTGTCACTCGGGCAGTTCTCAAACACTATCACTGCTGCAGCGCCGGTTCTGGTGGCCGACCATGATAAAAGACATTCGAGAATACATTGCAGCATGCTCTACCTGTGCTCGGAACAAGCCACTGCACCAGGCTCCTGCTGGTCTTCTTCGCCCCTTACCGATTACCGGTTCCGTCTCCCGAGGTAACTCCGTCATCCTCACCATTGTAGACCGCTTCTCAAAATCTGTGCATTACGTGGCCCTTCCCAAGCTACCCTCTGCCCGGGAGACAGCCAACCTTCTTGTCCATCATGTCTTCCGTCTCCATGGTCTGCCAGTGGACATCGTGTCGGACAGAGGGCCCCAGTTCATCTCCCAGGTCTGGCGATCCTTCTGCCGGTCTATTGGGGCCTCTGTCAGTCTCTCCTCAGGATTCCACCCCCAGACTAATGGTCAAGCGGAGCGGGCAAATCAAGTTCTGGAGGCGGCCCTGCGTTGTGTGACGGAGGCCAACCCCTCCTCCTGGAGTGACCACCTAGACTGGGTTGAGTACGCCCACAATTCCCTCACTACCTCTTCCACGGGTTTGTCCCCCTTTGAATGTGCCCCAGGGTACCAGCCTCCACTGTTCCCAGCCCAGGAGGAGGAGGTGGCCGTTCCCTCTGTCCAACACCACATTCGCCGGTGCCGCAGGATCTGGCGCTCAGCTCGTGCCGCACTACTCAGGGCCCAGGACTGCAGCCGGCGGGTCGCTGATGCCGATCGCCATGACGCCCCGTCCTACGTTGTGGGCCAGCGGGTCTGGCTCTCCTCCCACAACATCCCCCTTCGCACTGAGTCCCGGAAGCTGTCCCCCAAGTACCTGGGTCCCTTCGAGGTGGTGGAGGTCATCAACCCGACGGTGATGCGACTTCGTCTCCCTCGCTCCATGTGCATTCATCCTACCTTTCATGTGTTCCTCCTGAAGCCTGTTGCTTCCACTGACTTGGTCCCTCCGGCCGTGCCCCCTCCTCCCGCCCGGTTGGTGGCTGGCCGGCCTGCCTATACCGTCCGCCGCCTGTTGGACGTGCACCGCCAGGGGCGGCGGGGCCTTCAGTTCCTGGTCGACTGGGAGGGTTATGGGCCTGAGGAGCGGGCGTGGGTTCCTCGGTCCTCCATACTGAATGCCGGTCTGGTTGCGGATCTGCGCCGTCGCTGGCCTGAGCGGTTTTTGTCGCCCGGCAGCTCCTGTTGAGGGGGGGGTACTGTTGTGCCCTGGAGGCGTTCCTCCCCCCTCGTCAAGCGACGGCACCTGTTCCTGATCATCTCCACCTGATCACCATGGCTTTTTTAAGCAGCGTCAAATCTCCAGCCAGTGTCAGATCGTTATGCTGCTTGTGTGTCAGTCTGCCAGGCGGCCCGCTCTGTCAGCTCACCTGTCTGCCAGCCGGCCCGCTCTGTC
>BSAI01000104.1:1079397-1130367 GCA_036245035.1 Adrianichthys oophorus
CTCTGATGTATCTCTACTGTATCTCTGCCGTATCTCTACCGTATCTCGTTCATGCATTTAACATAATTCCAGCGAATGCTGAAATGCTGAAAAGCAGCTTTGCACTGACATGCAACACTACAGTGAAGTGCTTTCTCAATAAGCACAAATAAGCTGATTCTTGACATCACCAGAGAAAAGTGGCTTTCCACCGTTATGCAACACTTTGTTATGTGTAATGTGTTGCATATTGGTGCAGTCGCTATGAAAAGCTTTTATAAAAGGCTTTTCTCCCTGTCAGGATCAGCTGATTCACGTTGATTGCCTAAATGGTTGAAGATTTATAGTATGACTGATATAGTGTGTTATTTGACATCTCCAGTGTCAGCATTGACTCATGTTGCATCTGACAGTTTCCTCAATGTGCTGCAGTTGGAAAAGTGGAGAGCAAAAACCTTGATTTCTTTCAAGTAAACCAAACTTACCAAGGGAGAGCAATCTAAAGATAGCGTGCTGTCAGAAGAGCTTACTAAAATTGTGTTGTTTTTTTTTTTTGTTTTGTTTTGTAAACTCTGCAAACTGGAATCCCTGTGCAGATAAGCAGATGGGTGCAATGAACGCTCGCCAATATGGAGTGGCTGTTGTTTTAGTCTGACCGTCAACACATGAACAGTGAGCTGAGGGAAACTCCCCGATGACAAATGCATGGAACTCCCATGATAGATGACTGCCATCTAGAACTAGCCCACCCCCACCCCACCCACACACCCCCACCCACACACACACTGGTTTATGAGTACAATGCACCAAAAGAATTGGTTGAAAATGCCAGTTATTTTGAAAGCATTACAGTCAGTGTCGGGAGTGCTTTAGTTGGTACAAGTGTGAATTCCTCTGAACCAGGACCAGGATTAGACTGCTCTGATCTGAGTCTCATCCACAGTTTGTACGCATATAATTTTGCTTCATACTCAAGAACAATCTTAAAAATAACAGGTTTCACCTTGAGAACTCCTTCACAGTGGCCTGTAAAACCTGATGGTCAATACAGAAACTGAGATAAATGGCCATAATCAGAACATATTGAACATTCACAGCAACCACCATGCTGCTGAAAAGTGTCAGTGAGGGTGTTTTTGGGAAAGGTGAACTAGCACCAGGGCAGCTGGATCACTTCATAATTGATCCCTTGGTTATTCCGACACAGGATCATTTAATGAGTCAGATAGCCAGCGGGGTTTCCAGTGCTTGGAACTGTTGTCTTCATTAAGAGCAGTAATGGTGTGTAATGATGTAATAAGGTTTAATCCTGCCAGATTACAGCAGGGGGGTGTTGATATCTCCACACCATTAACATAATGACTGGGCACAGGCTATAGTGGAAGCATATGCTATTTGTTTGATTGGCTAAGTCTGGGGTCTGCATCATGTGGACAATGAAAAATGTGTGGTGGTCACTGCTATTTATGCTAGACACAGTGCCTTTATGGACGTCATTACTTAGTGTCCGAAAGGCCTTTAGGGCAACAGAAAACAGTAACCAATCAGCAGCCTGTTTGACTGGGCTAACACTACTGTTTGGCACCAAATATTTTTAGCAGTTGAATAAAATGCATAAACCTTTTAGCCAGGTAAAAACCAAACCAGAAAAACAACTGAAGACATTTATAAAATAAATGCACAATATTTTCTTAGTAAATAATGGTTAATGTTGATGTTTTTTGGTACAAACTATCTTATAAACATCGTCAGCTCCAGTTTCAAGCATCAATTCAAAAAACTGCAAACTAAACTTCATTACATACTGTATATCTTCTAAAAGTAGCCTTAGCAGCCGGCCCGGCGTTTATTAGAGGCGGGCGTCTGTTGGAGACAGTCATTTATTCCATCACAGACAGAATGGTGATGGTTAATGCATTTAATTTGTGGTGGAATTCGGTCCCAAAATGCAGACAACAACTCCAGATGAACATTTCAGAATTTATAGAAATGATGAGAACATTGTATTCCGTTCTGATTAGCTCTGGCTGTGAACGTTTCTTTTCTCTTTGAAGCATCATCAATCTCTGTATCAAAAAAACATTTCACTTTTATCCCGATAATTTTTTTTTACATCGTTACAATGGTTCACGACACAAATACCACAGACACTCGGCTTCTGCTCAACTGTGCGCGCGGTGGTGGTGGTGGGGTGTCTTAAAGGAACCACTGTTAGAGACCGGCCACTTTTGGAAGGTATGCTGTACTTCATTTTGCACTTTTTTTTTCCAGCTGCCACAGACACATTCATTCATTCATTCATTTTCCAATCCGTTTTATCCCTTTCGGGATCACGGGGTTGCCGGAGCCTAACCCGGCTACTCATGGGCGAAGGCAGGGGACACCCCTGGACTGGTCGCCAGTCTGTCGCAGGGGCCACAGACACACATTTTTCTTTTAACAATTTTGTTGCTTGTTGTTGATCAGTATGAACATTTTAGTAAAAAAAAAAAAAAAAAAAAAAAAATTGAAATGTGAACATGCCAGATCTTTAAGATTTGTTTTGTTTTATGTTATGCACTTTGCATGCCTTGTTCATTTCAGGTTGAATTCATGCATAAAACTCATCTGCAAGTTCTCAGTAAACATTGATCCCGTCCGACCCTCCACTTGTACTTTTCTCTTCTTTTCTTTCCTTTTCCTTCACACCCCTGTTCTAGCAAGTTGTCATCATAGGATGAACGAATGAAATGATATCTATATTATGATCTATGTGCTGCACATTGTTTGGCGCAAACATGGATCTGTCACCTTCTGAAATTAAAATGGAAATTCAAAACAAAGCTGAGGATGTTGTGTGTGTGCACCAACTTTCACATTTAAGATGCTTCAGTGATATCAACCCAAAATCTGAAATAACAACGTGGTTAACCCTTTTACACCAGAGTTTGAGCTCCAGTGTTGACGTTTTTTCGACAACCATAACTCTTCAACTGTTTACTCAATTAATATAATTGCAGTGTATTCTGACGTGGACAAAAGCAGCTTCACGTCGACATACAACACTTTCACAGTATCAAAAGGTTTACTCAACCAATGTAAATCAGCGGATTCTGCTGTGTAGAAAGGACTTTGCATTAGTAATGTGTTGCTGCAACACGTTCTCACTTCCAAGTCGTCACATATTGATGCTTAGGTAGGAGCCCTTTGTGTCTCTCTTTGACGCTTTGGGTGCTCCCAATTCGTTGTTTTTTGATGCCCTGGCTGTTTGTTTGTTTTTTTGTTGCACCGCCCGATGAAATCAGGGGTCCAGTCGTTTAGTCAGACATGGTACTGAACGCGGACCAAACCTGAGGACGTGTCCAGTATCAATACCCAAGCACGGTCCGGAACCAGTACACCGTATAGACCCGGTACCACGTCCGGCACCAGGTTATAGTTAGGGTACCTGGTTAACGGGTTGGTTGCTGTGATTGTGATTGGCATGAGACATTAAACCATAAAGTAAAAATCACAAGAATGAAGTTTACGTGTCCTTTGTTAAAACAACTATATAGGCAAATATTTAATGAGATTGGTTAACCAAAGTTGAGTTTGTTTTATAGCTCGAGGCAATACCACAGCATTTTTAAAAAATGATTGCTTTCATTTTTCCCCAGATCATTTTGACATGTTCTCATTCCATCAGAAAGAAAAGCCAATCTATCTGTCAGTGGATGAAACTGAACATGTAACGATTTCAGAGCCACCAGACTGAAGTTTTGAACACACATAAGGCCCTCCACTCACAGGCCAGCATCATGAAACAACCCTCGCAGGCTTTCGTAGTTCAATGCACGAAACATCCCTTCAGCAGCTGCTCTTTTTATCCTGATGCTCCTATCACTGAGACTCCTTTTTTTGTTCTTTTGTAAAGCTTTTATGATCTCCAGTAAATTGAAACATTTTTATTGGTTTTTCAGAGAAACAGTCTTATTAAAGCACAACAGCTGTTTAGTCCCAATGTGAGAAAGTTTCATTACACCCAGGTTGGTTAAAAAGCTCCTCCTTTCTGTTACAATCATTAGATTTTGACTGTCTATGTGATGTTATAAAGACTTGATGTTATAATTAACTGCATGCTACTCTACTTACACACCAGGCATGTAAATGCGCTTTCAGGAATGTGCTAAACGGGATTTCTCAAATGTGCTTTTAGCATTTGGTGTTCACACTGGACTGTCTACCCAACACAAGCACATGTTCCTACAGTTGGAAGAGGCTTGGTGTGAAATATCAAAGCAGTGCAAATTTTGTAAATCTTGCTTCAGGCTTTGTTTTTTTTTTTCACAGCTCTACTTGAAAGGCTTGTGATATACGTGTCATATACCATATTTTCTGGAGTAGAAGTCGCAGGTGCCAAAAACAAGTTGCACTTTTGGGGGAAAAATGCAACGCTTCTGAACAGATTCGTCAAGGGTAATGCTGCGTTCACACTGAACACGATTCATGTGTCAAATTGGCATCTACTGTCTCTTTTTCAATACGCATCAAATTCACTTTCGCTGCCTCTTTTGACGCACGTCAAATTCAATGCTCAATGCCTATCCAAAAATATGTTCAGAAACTAGACGCTTCTGTTGCGGATAGAAGAAGCTACCATCTAGTTTTACCCTCATCGCTACATGGAAGCATTGACTGGATATCTAATTTACATACAAACATGGATGATGTTGCCAAATTAGGTTTATTTATGTTGAAGAGCTCTACAAAAGCATTGCTAGTCTGTCTGGGTTCATGAGATCTTTCAGTCTTTTTTTTTTTTGGTACCTTTTATACTGCAGGAGCTGCATCTGAATGACGGTGCTTTTAGCTGTTCTTCCTTCTCACTCTGTGACCCTGTGTGTTGAATTGCTGTCCCACATTAGTTCAAGGAAGGAAAAAATAAAAGCAAAAATAATATTGTCTTGATTCAAATGAGAAAAATATAAAGTTTAGGAGGAAACCGATCAGATTCCATGTTTGTTATGGATTACACTTCTGCATTGCTGTTAGTAGCAAATACCAATATACACACTGACTGTGTGTTTTATGCAAAGATCCCAAAAACAATTAAAGAAACTTGTGTAGTATTGACATCAGAGTTTTGAATGCGGAAGCCCGAAACATGCAAATATGTGCGTTTATTTTGACTTTTTAATGGAATCGGCCGCTTAAACACACAGTGCTAAGGGCTTCCGATACTTTCTAACCAATTCTTGACAGTGCTCAGTTGAACCTTAATGGTAACTTCATTAAATATGACCAGTGTGGGTCGAATATGGTTTTATTCTAACATCCAAAGACAAAGCCTTACAGAGTGTCAAATTGACCAAAGTAGTTTAAGTGTGAGCAATGACAGTTTATAAAGCAATGAAGCCCAATGAAGAGATGACTGAGCATTCCGATATTCCCTCTTAAACAGACTTTGTCTGTGGATATTAAATTGTGTCACACACAGCACTTTCCCAACTTCCCAGATCATTATTAATCTCCTGTGAAATGGAAAGAAAAGTTTGTCCGCCTAAATTCTCTGCTTCATGAACTGAGAGATGAATATTTGTGCAGCAGCTGCAGAATTGCTCCCAGTTTACTGTTCTTAGACTGAAGCCAAAAAAAGGCCTGTGGTTATGATTGGCAGATGGCTTTAAACGTTACTTATCATCCAATACAAGATACATTGACATGCAGTGAAGCTCACACTACACCATCAAAAAAAAAAAAAGAAAAGAAAAAAGCTATTTTTGGAAAACCTCTCTAAAAATAATTATCAAGCTATTAATCACAGTCAGAACTGTGATGAAACTGCCTCTTATGTGTGTTCTCAAACAGCTTCCAAGATCAGTTCAAGATACAATCCCATCATTTAACTTAGCTCACTTTCAGGAAACCAAAGCTACACACCTTGCCCTATTTGTAGGCAAAATGTAAGGACAAGACTTTTGTTTATAGGCCATGCAGCTACTAAACTGGAATGTGTTTTTGAGTAAATACATTTGTATAAGCAAATTTCAAATGAGATGGGGTGTAATTATGCAAAGCCCCCCTTTGATGTAGTATTACCATATTTTTAAACCTTTATTTAGCCCTCTTTTAAATAATGTAGCAGCTGTGTTTATTGATCCTGTCATGTTTAATTAGTTTGAAAAGGAACGGCCCACTAAGACCTGTGCCCCCTTTCTCAGATTTAGAAATTATGTTTATGTCGTTCCATTTTATAGATGCTTCTTTTTAGAAAAAAAAAGATCTTTTAATGAAACATGTCTTTATAAATCTTGATTTTAAGGACAATGTCTTGACGATTTAGCTAGTCTATGCGAGCAAAAACCCTGTTGATAGGATTGGCCAAGAAAAAAAATAAAAATAAGAAAGGTGATTTTAATGCAAACTAATATGTAGTGGGATTTTAGAATCAGTACATTCATTGTCAGTTTAGTTTTATTTTAGAATCAAAGACAAAGTTGATAAAGTCATACAATACAAAAGCACTGTAGAGCGTCCCCTGATGTGTAACATTTGTGGATATAACTTCTGAAAACTTGTTTTTGTTGGTTTTATGAGCTGGAACACTAATTTATCCAAAAAATAAACAAATAAATAGTTGAAAGCAATTGAACAGTGGGTTTTGAATATATGTTCCATGTATGTGTAATTTTTTTGAATAAATAGAGAGAGAGAGAGATATAGACAGATAGATAGAAGTATTTTGTCATTTCCTATATAAAACAAAATCCCAGAGTTAAAAGGGATTTAGTATATGAGGTTTTTTGTTTTTTATATACCGGTAGTAAATGATCAGTTACTTTGGGTTTACTGATTTCACTTATAATTTTAAAAATAAATCAAGTTGAACAACCACAGTCCTATTATAAGTCCCGCAAACAATCCTACAGTGACACATTTTTATAAACCCCTGAAAGCTGCACGTTACAGCTAAAGTCATGTTTCAAATAAAAAGTAAACCTCACATGCGGTTCAAGCCCTTCATTCAACTTAACCTAGTTTCTTTTGGGCCTTTTAATCATGTTCTAACAACTTCAGATGAGTAAAAAAGGGATTATGTAGTATCTTTTAGCAGAAATTGGATGAAAAAAATGAAATTCTTCTTTCTTCCATATCAATTACATACGAGCAGCAGAGAAGAGCTGCTAATTAAATGCACTTGATTGACTGATCAGTATATCTAGACAGCTCTACAAACACAGTGTTGGCAGTTTGCTCAGAATCTTTCAGATGTTCCTTAACTATGCCAAGGAGGAAAAGCTTAGTAATGATCTGAGAAGGGTAGCGGCTGCTTATTATCTCTCTGGGGAGGGCTTATACAGTCATTTCTAAACAAGTGGAAGTTCTTTATCTAACTGAAAGAAAAATATTCATAAGCAGGAAGTAATCAGGACAGTTGGCAACTTTTTTTCAAAACTGGATATCTTTGTAAGTGCCAGAATGTATCTGTCAAACAGTTCAGCACAACAGCTCAAGCTGACAATTTTGCATCTGAACAAACCTAAAGACTTTTTATAAACACAGAACTGATGTAAAGATGCCTGCCATACTGCAGTGCACCATGTTGGGAACTTCCAAGAACTGTTTACCATGAAAAATATGCAGTTTTCTGCCTGGGAGCCAACAATCACCAGAAACTGTATCCTTCAAGAAGGCAATAATAGTATAGATTTTTAAAAAAGCAAATAAGTAAACACACAGCAGTGATGCTTGAATGATGACAGACCTTAATTACCAGAGGAACTCTTGTAAAGAATGACAAAAATATAAATATATGATGACAATTATGACAACAGCTGAGAGCATTTCTGAATTCCTTTAAGTGTGATGTATCCCATAGATAATGGTATAATAATAGATAGAATAGATCATTGTCTTATTGTTAGTTAAAATAATTGTATTTTGCGAAATGTATTAGGTTGTTGTGGTTACCTAGTTTCTACTTTACTAATGAAACATAACCTTTTTTCGTACAATCTTTAACAAAAAGCAAAGTACTGTACTGTATATTCTGCACTGGGTTATAAGGCGCACTGTCAATGAATGGTGTATGATTTTGACATTTTGTCAGATATAAGGCACACCAAATATGTGACACATTGGGATAGACAAAAGAGTAAGAGCTAAGTCCATCAGTCAGTCAGATTTTATTAAATGCGTTCACAGTAACCCTAGAACTTAAGTTTTATATGGCATGTTACAACATGCTTATATGTTAGCCACATTAGACGTGTTAGCCATGTTAAGCAGATTCACAGTTCTTGTTTGCAACACATAAAAAAACTGACTGGAACCAGTAAATGAAAGGTTACTGTGACTGTATTAATTCTCAACGTTGTTTGTAACAATTAAAAAAAAAAAAAGACGATGGCCCAACACCGCTACATGATAGGCGTGTTAGTGTATTCACAAAGGAACCCAACCAAACACTTTGACAGGGCGCCGTGTACCTCCCAACATCACTTCTACATCAGTAACCACAACCAAAAATAATCCATACAAGGCTCACTGTCACTTTTTGAAATAAAACAAAATTTTTTTAGCTGTGCTTTATAGTGCAGAAATACAGTACATTTTTTTGTCTTTCTTTTCAAACAAATCAACCAAGAAAACCCAATGCATTTATGCGGAAGAGAACTTAACCTTAAAATTCACCTCTCATAAACAGTAGCTATGGCAAGTAGGATCAGTCAAAACTTGAAGGTGTTTGGTTATTTCTTTTAGATGCCTAACACAGGTGGATACATTGATATTACAACTTCCGTTTTTAGCAAAAGGACAATATACAGTTTTAGGAATAAAACTTTAAATGATCCCACAAGGGGGAAATAAATTATCTACAGATTTTCTACTACTTTAAATAACAAATTAATTCAATTTTATTTATATACACCAATATTACAACACAGTTGTGTCAATGAGCAACACAAAGTTATCATGGTTCTGTTCATTTAGTTACCAAAGTCAACTAATGGTTTTAGTCTTTTGCTACCCTAAAAATGAATATTTTTTAATCTTCATTTTATTTATTTTTTTACTGGAAGTTCAACTATATCATGCTTCTTAGTACCTATACCTATGTGTTGTATCAGGATGTCAGTATTGGGGGCTTTTCATTAAAAGTAAAACAGAAATATTTGAATTGATATTTCTTACATTTATATAACTCATAATTCAATTTTTGGATAGAAACGCCCTTTCTAGTCTGTCCGTAAACTAGTTCGAACTAGAAGTTCCTGACTCTTAAGAGCAACAACAAACGACTAAACAAACTTGTCCCTCAAGAAAATGAGTTTCAGGAAATGAATCATTTCAGCAAAGCATGACACAGATATGAAATCTGCACATACCGCTGTGGGATTATCAATACAGTACCTACTGCTCTGTGCAATTTATTGTACTGCCTTCTCTACAAGGTAGCTTTGATTGCACTGTCAATCTTGTATACAGATACGTTTGCACTACCTTCTAGGTGTTCTGCTTTACATCTGTGCTGTTTGTGTCTGTCCTTTTAGATTTTTTTGCACAACTATTTTCTGGTGCTTTACTTGTATTTTGCAAACCTTCATGCAAGGTTCATGACAAATGTTAATTGTAATCCTTTTGTGAGAAAAAATAAAATAAAAAGTGTCATTAGTGATGATACATCCACAATCTCATGCATGTAAAAATAATACTGCTTCAACATGGCTAGACTTACTGGAAAGGTTTTTCTTGGAGCAAGAAACAAGTGGTATGTTAAATTACATCAAATGTGTGAGATATGAAAAAAAATCTGTTTAAATCAAGTGTTTGCACCTTTCGTGTCTATTCAGGCGCTACTGTTCCTGAGCTGATATGATAAAATATGTACAAAGATATTGATAGGAAAAAGTGTTTCTTTAATAATAGTTGCTGAAATCATCACTTTAAAAGAAAAATGATAATCTATCAGTCAGTGAGTCAGTCAGTCTCTGTGTCGATATATCCAGATTTAAATGCTCCTCTTACCCTCCGTGGGTGATTCCTCACCCCAAGCTTGGGTCCTCTACCAGAGGCCTGGGAGCTTGGGGGTCCTGCGCAGTATCTTAGCTGTTCCAAGCACTGTGCTTCCACTGGAATGAGCACCACTGTCACTTTCACCTTCCCAAGCTTTTTCCAGTTCCTCTCTGAGTCCCTGGTATTCCTCCAGTTACTCATGTTTCTTCTTCTTGACGTTACCATTACTTGGCACTGTCACATCCACTACAACAGCTCTCCTCTGGTCTTTATCCACCACCACAACGTCTGGTTGGTTCACCATTACCATCCTGTCCGTCTGTATCTGGAAGTTCCACAGGATCTTTGCTCTCTCATTCTCTGCCACTTTCAGAGGTGTTTCCCATTTTGACTTTGGGGTTTCCAGTCCATATTCTGCACACATGTTCCTGTATACTATTCCAGCCACTTGGTTGTGGCCTTCCATGTATGCGTTCAGGCCAGCATCTTCCTACATCATTGGTCTTATCTGGTGTGGTAGGTTTGAGCCACCAGGATGAGTGCTTCTGTGCTTTCCTGTAGGTCAGTTTTTTCTAGTCATTGGTAGGACTTCTTGATATCAGTTATGGTTCCGTAGTACATCCCATGCATCTTTCTTTCAATAAGGATCTGTCCTCCAGTACCACATCCTCTGATCTCTAATACCTGGGACATTCACTGAGCACACTGTCAGTTGGGACCTTGTGCTTGATGTGTTCATACATCTTGGATGTTTCATCCTGGATAGTGGCTTCCACTTTCATTAGTCATCAGCCTCCTTCCTTGCAGCTAGCACACAGTCTCGGGGTGCTGAATTTGTGATGGAACCCTCCATGTATGGTGAGTAGCCCTCGTGTCTTATAATCCATGATCTGTTTCTCTTCCTTTGGTTATCTGATTATTCCTGCAGGGTATCTGATGACTAGCAGTGTGTAATTGTTAATTACCTGGGTCTTGTTCTTGCTTCTTGAGCTGGCTTCTCAGGACTTGCCTTACTCGTTGGAGGCATTTGACTGTTGCAGCTTTCCTTGTTACCTGCTCCAGGTTACCATTTGTGTGGAATTCCAAGGTACTTGTAACTGTTGTCAATGTCTGCTATTGTTCCTTCTGGGAGTGAGACCCCCTTCATTGTGGACTATTTTGCCTCTCTTTGTCACCATCCAACTGCAATTTTTGAGCCCAAATGACATCCTAATGTCAGGACTGTAGATCCTGGTGGTGTGGATCAGAGAGTAAATGTCATGCTCGCTCTAAGCGTATAGCTTGATGTCATCCATGTAGAGGAGGTGAGTGATGGTGGCCCCTTTTCTGAGTCTGTATCAATAGCCAGTCTTGTTGATTATTTGGCTAAGGGGATTTAGACCCATGCAGAAAAGCAGTGGGGAAAGAGTGTCTCCTTGGTATATGCCACATTTGATGGACACTTGTAAGTGGTTTACCATTGGCTTCAAAGGTGATTTTCCACAACCTCATCAAGTTTCCTATGAAGGCTCTAAGAGTCCTGTTAATGTTGTACAGCTCCAAGCATTCAGTGATCCATGTTTGTGGCTTTGAGTCATTGACTTTCTTGTAATCAATCCAGTCTCGACACAGGTTGGTGTGTTTTGACCTGTAGTCTTGAGCGACTGTTCTGTCAACCAGGAGTTGGTGTTTGGCTCTTCTGGAATCTCTACCAATGTCCTTCTGTGCGTTTCTCATGCCCATGTGCCTATTTATTATGGTTGCAATGATTTCTGACATGAGCTTCCATTTTGTGGAGAGACAGGTTAATGGCTGGTGGATGAATGGGACTGCACCCTTTGAGGGATCCTTCTGGATCAGGATGGTTCACCCTTCCGTTAGCCATTTAGGGTTGGTCCCATCTCTTAGCTGCTGTTTCCTTTGTGCTGCCAGGAATTCGGTGAGTTTCTTAAGCCAGTATGCATGTATCATGTCAGGGCCTGGTGCTGTCCAGTTCTTCATACCTGAGGCTCTTTCTTGGATATCTGCCACTGTGATGGTTACTGGATTCTGTTCAGGGAAGTTGCTGGGCTCTTTTCTCAGAGACCAGCCATTGAGCATTGCTGTAATGGGCTGTCTTTTTCTCCAAAATAATTTTCCAGTACTGTTCAGTTTCCAGTTCATTGGTTTCAGTGATTGTTGTGGTAGGAATTGCCCTCAATGCTTTCTTCACAGGTTCCAGGAGACTTTCAGGTGGTACTTCACTTAACTGTTGTAGTTGGTGTCTGGGTTGCCTGTTGTTCATTCTAGTTTGTGATCTTGTCTTTTAGGTCAGTTGCTGCTCAGCATAACAATAGTTATCAGGGCTTTGTTCCCAAGTTCTGGGTGGATGTGAGGTATAGCCTCCCCTCTGACCTGGTGTTGTGGCTCTCCCATGGTCTTGAATTTGTGTTGTACAACTTTTCAGCTTTGACTGTGGGTTTCAAAGCATCTGTTCACTCCATACATACATATATATATATATGTATATATATATATATATATATATATATATGTATATATACTGTATAAATCATACATATTTATCACATTTACGATTTATAACACTTTACAGTAGCAAAGTGCTAATGCATACAACGTAAGTCAGCCAATTCTGTCATGGATTTGCAACAATATGCAGCACTTTACGTCAGTTAGCAGAGTTTTGCGTATTGGCGCAAAGCTGTAATGAAAGTAGCTTTTCTCCACATCATAATTAGTTGATTCATGTTGATCGTGTGAACAGTGGAAGACTTGTGGTATGACAAAGTGGTATTTTGGTTTTACTGGTGGCATCTTTGTTTTTAAAGGGTTTAAAAATTAAATAAATTTTAGTCTTACAGAAGAAATTAATAAATTGCAAAGCAGACATTTCTGTTTACTATCAGGGATTTCAGCTCATTCACAAGTTCCACATCTGTATATTTCATTGGAGTTCAAAAATGTAGGAAATTTGCTTCAAGCATGTTGTGAAAAGATCATTTTAGAGGATATTACTTACTTTTTTGTCCTAACAGGACTTGAGGGGTTCCCATACTAAGTCATATTTTCTAGTTGCTTTGCAAACTAACAGACATGCAAGAAGAAAAGGCTAAGAGTGCACACAGATCCTTCATCTAATTCTTGTTTTCAAATTGACCCATCATTATATCCCTGACAGTAGACATTTTTAAAAATAAAAAATACTGAATGGGAGTCTAATTGCAAGAACATTACAAAAAAAGAAGTGTAATATTTCTTTAATATTCAGTTTTTCCATTTAAATTGCAATCTTTGCTTTTTATTACATTTTTAAAGCTAGAAATCACATCATATCATGTGCCTTGGAGATACTTCAGAGCTGTAACTGATGTGCAGACAGTTTACTATAAGGGACGTGTATAATACATTTTCTTTAGAGATCATTTTTATGAATGTGCACAATTTGATTTTTCCATACAATATCCTTTGGTAAAAAATGACATGCCTAAGCCACGCATTAGTTAAAGTACCACTGAGATTAAAGTACAACACTACCTTTTCAACCATGCATTAAGACACTGCATAGCAGCTGGTTAAAAGATGTGGAATTAACAGCTCAACTCTCCTCCATCATTTTCTGCCATGGGCTGTACCTTTTTGTGATATTTGATAACATTTCAATGTTTAGCAAATGTAGCATAATGTAAAACTTGGAGCATTGGGGGCTGTAGCAAGAGCTGCAGCAGTTGGAAAAGAATTGGGCAGCTCTGTGGAGCCAGGGGGTGTCTTAAGGCAGGAAGGAGAAGAGGTGATCTGCACACCAGACAAGGAGGCAGATATAGCTATGAATAATGAAGCTGTTGGGACTTTCACCTGAGTAGGAGGAAGCACAATGAAAGAAGGGATTGATGTCATGAAATTTTGTGGTTGAGTCTACCTCAACCAGGGACAAAATCAGTTGTTCCCTAAAGTTTGTCTGTGTGATCAGTGGTCGATTTTGGAGTTTGCTAATCACTTTGTAGACAACAGAAGCATTTACTTTGGCAACGTTGACAAAGTTGTAAAAGTTGAGCTTTTACCATCTGTGAGTCTTATGGAGGACATTGTAATAGCTAACAAGTGTATCTGACAGATTGACTCCCCCCATGTGCTGGTTGAAGTCGCCAATACAGCTTGGAAAAGGCACCTCCTTCGCTGTTCACTGTCCATCTGCATTTTTGGCTGTGCATTTTACAGTTTCACTGCTAAAAGCTTTGTGCATGGTGGAACATATTTTTGCCTCTTGGGTATCAAACCACTTAACAAACAATAGTTAGCTTTTTCTAATCCACTGAATGGTGTCCCTGGATGCCTTTTCTGTCATGCTGTTTGTTCCTTTTGGTTTTGGGATAACATATTAAATTGGAACAAATGTATTACATTCCCAGATTTTTCTATTGAACGGGTCAAGAAAAAGAATTATGCAGATTTAAAAGTATTTATACAGAGCTTGTATCTTTTAGCTACAAAATACATTTTCAGCAGTTAAATGACATTGCCATTGCTTGTTCCCTTTCCTCATTTTTTCTCCATTCACAAAAATATTGAAGGATGAAGCTGCATTTGGAATCAGCTTAAACAAAAAGCCCAAATCCTTTTTTTTAAGATTCTTTCTGCAATGTTGTGTGTTTCCAAATCTGCCTTTACATTCATCTATGCTAGTGGGCATGGATGAAAGTATGGCGGCCTTCTAGAGTCTGCTTTTATACAAGACTTATCTTAAAAAAAAAATCTATCAAAATCCACTGTCCCCTCTGTTCTGCAATTGGCTGCATGTATTTGAATGCAGACTATGGCAGGTGGCTAAAAAGAGAATGCAATGCTTGACAGCTGAAAGACATAGAAAGCTGATTAACTAATAGCCTTAGTCACAACTGCCCTTACGGGTGGATACAGGCGGTCTGTGGGCAAAATGGTCAAAACTGAAGCACGCAGATGGCCAGCACAAAATATCAAGGTCATAGAGCGCTCTGTGAGCCCGTAGAGGGAAAATGTTCAAGGACTTTTTTTTAACAGGCATGATGCGAGCAACAGGTTGTACCAAACACTTATACAACACATAAGGGTAATAGGGTGAATAGGTAGATGAGATGCTGGCATGTCGTATGGATTTTTCAATTTTTCTTTCCCCCAAATCCTACACACTATGCAAGAGGCCCATTAGTGCTGAACATGAAGAGTGTGCGCTCCTTGAAGGCTCATTGCATTGCAGCCTGACTGGTAGAAGTGAGGACATTAGGAAATCAGGGTGTAATTTGTGAGTGCGTCCTACGGGCACTTATGAATGACGTACTCCCTGTGAATGTGGCATTTGTATGGGGTCGGTTAGTGGCCAGAACTTGCACCTTACTAAGTGCGTGCAACTTAGATTCACTTTACAAACACTAAATGCTTGACAATCGAACGGTCCATTTTCATGACGGCCCTTGAGGTGGCCTGAACTGAAAGACTCAACTGTTCCCCTTAAGATCCAGCCACTACTCTCTACACCCTCATGTATTGTGAATTAATTTGCAAGGCTAATGTTAACTGCATGCTCTTATGATGTATCGGTGTCGCAAGATGCTGTTGGACGATGTTGTTGTACACAAAAATGTGCATAAGCATTTTTGCCCTACAACCTTGATATTTTGTGTGGTCCACCTGGCGGTCCCCTACAGGTTTGATCCTCTCAAAACTCTTTTAGGATTTTCAGTGGCACAATATCCAAAATGTCTCTTTCCAGGCTGGCATTTCTTTTTTCTCATATGTGTCATTATTTTCTACCATTGTATCAAATATTTTTATGGACAACAAGAGCTGGAGCAGGACTGGATGTTTCTTTCCAGCACGTGGGATGGAAGAGAAGTCTTATAAGTGTCTTATTGTGGAATTTCTTTTTTTTTTTCTCGTGAACTCTGTTCCCACTTTCAAGATGCAGGCTTAACTGGTGATGAAACTTGAGAAGTATGCATAAAGGATTGCTGCTACCTGGAAGTGTTTCATTATAAAGATGTACACTTCCACACTTCAACTTAGCTATCTGCAAAAGTGGACTCACCCCAGTGCATAAAGCAGATAGGCAAATAGGAAAGGTTTTTTTTAAAGCAGCTGTTTGTCTTTTAATAAAACTGACCTACTCTTAACTCCGACTACTCAGAAGAACAAAGGTTAACAAAAAAATAACTTTTTAAATAGTTCAGTGCTATTAAAGACTCATGCTTCTTTCACACCAGGCTCAGAAATGCATGTTCCAGTGGCCACTTCTACTAAAAAGTCAATATAATTTTATTTGTATGCAAGTTTCTGGCTTTTTGCATTCAGAACTTATGTTGACATGTCGCTACACAAGTTTTAAGTACGATTTTGGGAAGCCAGTGAATTTGGTAGTGAGATACGAGCACCATCCTTTTCAAAAACACAGAAGTTCAAAGCGTTTGAAAACTGATCATGAAGGAAAAATTAATAATTTGGCCACCTAGAATTATAAGACACCATTTTTTTTATAAATCAGAATAGAACTGTGAAATAAAAAGCCAGGAGCAACATTGCTTCAACTTTTCGCACAAAGCCTTTTCCAACTGCAGGTACATGCGCTAATATCTGGTAGTGACAGTCCAGTGTGAACACCATTTGCTAAAGTATGTTCAAGAACCTGCTCTGAACACGCATCGTATGCCCAGTGTGTACTTAGTATTATGCCATTTTTTGACAAGGTACAGATGTTTTTAAAATATTTACATAAAAACGACAATTAATGTACTGTTTTTTACAGTGAACAGATTTTTGTAAAGCAGGAACGTAAGATGATACAGTGCTGTCTCACGTGACACAATATGCTGACTAAACTAAACTTTAGATGTTAGGTCGAATTGGGGAACAGATTACATTAAATAGATGCTTTCTGGTTTTTTTAAAGTAGTTGTTATTGGACAGTTACAATATCTTCATTTGTCTTGAGATAGAGCCATAGTCAGAACTTAATTCAGAACTTATTTTGAAAGTTTCCCCTCTTGTCCAATTTAAACTGAGATGCCAGAGCTCAACCAAGACAGCATCACCTGGATAAATGAGACCCTTTATCGACAGTAACGTCACCTGAAATTTACACCTATGCAAATGTGGTGGTAGTCTTTTAGTTATTTAACATTTACAAGAAAAGACATTGTTAAGACAAAAGAGGCTAAAGTAGTTCTTTGAGTTTCTATGGTCTGCTTTAGAGACATTCTAAAATAGTTAAATTAGTCCCATTATAAAGCATTTTTCACATCTAATGATCATGATTTTTTTTTTATTTTAATCATTTAATCATCATTCATTGTTTTATATGTAACCTCCTATGTTGGATAACTGTCCGTTTGCTCCTTTTGATAGTTGTGACCCTTATGCTGCACTCAGTGGTTCTATGCGACAACTGTTTGTTACCCAATAATTGTTTCCTGTTCTGGTCTTATCAAGTGTTCAAGCTCTTGTTTACTGAAATAAATATAAATAGGAAAAAGAGAAATATATCTTGTGGAAAGCAACTGACTTGTTAAACACACTTGGCACACACAACGATAAAATATCTGCAGCTTTTCTTGAAGTGAAAAAAAATCTTTTCGCTTTACTCTGAGGGCAGATCTGAATGCAGTTTGCTCAAAATAAAGGGCAGCATGTCACACAGTGAGCACCAACCACTCTTTTCTGGACAGGAGCTAAACTGAGGAACCACTCCAAGGGGGAAGACCCACTGCCTCAAGCAGCATCCTCCGTATTTCCCGCACTATAGGGCGCATGAGATAATAAGGTACATTGTTAATGTATGGTCTATTTTTGAATTTGTCATATAAAAGGCGCAATAAGCGTTACAAAATACTCTGAGATAAGTCTTTCAGTCAGACTTTATTAATTGTGTTTACAGAACAACAACTCTACAACTTGTTTGCAACACGCTAAATGTTAGCTATTTAAGAAGCCCTAGGGCCTGGTCACACCGCCCGAACTTTGCTGGAACGTACCTGGAACGGTGCCGAATTTTGACAACGCTTGTCACCGCGCACAAAACCACATGACCATAGTGGAAACAAGGCTTTAGAGTCCTGTTGATGTTGTACAGCTCCAAGCATTCAGAGATCCGTGCATCACTTACATTACATCCTTACATTCATTCAACACTATTAAAGGTCTATGTTGAACTGTAAAGAAAAGCAGGGCATCTCTATTTGTTTGAATCAAAGAACAAATAAATTGCACATTCTATGATGATGGATGACCCACATAGTCAAGTAGTAATTCATAATCCAGAATTGTCTTTATATCAGATTTTTGTTTAAGTGCACAGTGTAAACAAAGGTTAAGCTTTATAGATTTTATAGCAGAGTGAGCTCTTAATGCCAAGCCTCAGAAACTTCCATTAAGCTTTGTTGTCAGAGATAAATGGTTAAGAAAAGGTCAAGCAGAGGAAAATGCACCATATAGATACCTTTTTCAAAGATCCATTATCCAAGCTTTATTTGCCGTTCTTTCACATCAGATGTGGCAGTCTTTCTATCAGTGTTGATTATTGTGGTATAACATGTGCATTATACTATTAGCACACTAAAATAATCTTAAAGTTTTAAAGCATTTCATTTTCGCATTCATTAACATAATTTTACCACTGCTAGGTTTATTTATTTTATTACAGGGAAAAGATGTGTGTACAGTGAGTAAAGTATAAGTTTAGTTTCGTCATCTATAGGTGAAAGATGTCATTTTCTAATCTGTTGTTTTTCTAGTTTATCACAATCATTATAATAAATTATCACATTCTCACTTAGAATGTCTTGAATCTGAGCCTAGATAATTGCAAACAACCCCTTCATTCTCTCATGTCTGCTCAACAATGCTTCAACAAGACAGGTACTTTAGACTTTTGTATAGAACCTAAAAGAACCACCTTGTAGCAATGACAACGCATTGCTTGTTTGAGAAAGGAATTTGAAAATCATATCGATATTAAGAGATTTAAACCTTAGTCACATGCACTCGTATGGGGGTTGACCAGTATGAGTGCATCTGGTTTTAGGGTTGTCCGGGTCTGTAAAGGGTCAGGTGTGGCCACATCTTGCGTAGAGTGCAAGTGTGTTTTGTGCACCTTAAGGGTTGTCATGAAAAAAAAGTGTGATTGTCATGCGTGTGGTAAGTAAATCGTTAAGTATTCATAAGGCTAATGTAAGTTACATGCACTTATGATGTATGGGTGATGCTGTGGTATGTGTTTAATACCTATTGGATGTATGCATTTGAGAAACAGGATTTGGCTCTCTGGGGGCATTGTGAAAATGAGAGACTTTAACAAAAATTAATATACTAGGAATTAACCAATGCTTTAGAGGTCTTGGGGTATGGAGTTCCAGAAAGAGAAGTGCATTGGCTCTAAGCCACATAGTGGAAAGATGGGAAGATGGAGAGAGGAGAAGAGAAACTAAAGATTAGCTCAGTGTGCGGGAGGGTGAGTGTGACTAAAGGAGATCAAAGAGACATGGAGGTGCCAAGTTTTGTGGGGCTTTGAAGGTGAGGAGTAGAATTTTAAAATAAAATCCAAAATGGACCAGTAGCCAGTAACATTGCTTTAGGGCACAAGTGATGTGTTTGATGCAAGAAGTTCTGGATACAGCAGAGTTTTGATGCAGCTGGTATTAGAAAGGGGCTTACTTATGTCAAACAACAAAGATGAGGGGGGCAGAGGGTTATAGTAAGCGACTTTGGTATGAAAAAGGATTTTCAGATCGCAACAAACTTCAGAGCAGATATAACAACCTTTCTGACATTTGTATACACTTGTATCTTGTATACGTTCAAGCGTTTTTCCATAACTGCAGAAAGAAGCACTAGGACAGTTATTCTCATGTCCTTTACATGTGGATATAGCAGGAGGCTGTATAAAAAATGAGAATTGCGTCTAAGCAAATATTTTTTTGTTGCTACTTAGTTCTCAGACTTAAACAAAAGCTTTACTTTTATGCTTTTTCACTGGAAAATCAATTCAGTTTAATTTTCTTTGCAACACTGATCTTTTCAGATTTTCCACCTGAAATTAAGGAAAACTACCTTCAATTATCACCAGAGGACAATTGCTGCTTTTCAACTCCAAGTCTACTCTCTAAGACAATGAGTTTCTTATTGATTTAAGATAACTTCTCTGTCCTTCCATTCCCACACAGAGTTTCAATTTCATTTGTAGTGGAACTTTTGGCATTTACTCTATCATCAGTAAGACTGCTGTGACAACACTTTAAGCTGCTCCATGTAGAGCTTGGCGATGTGGTCAAAAAATAAAATCTCAGATTTTTTTCTTACCACATTAATTTTGGTATTTTAATTGTTTTTTTTTCTCTCCCTCCTTTTAGTTTTTTCAACAAAAATCAGAAACGACAGAACGTATTTAACAAAAATCTACTTTGGAATTGACTGACTAAATAGAAGCTGTGAAAATGCTTATGAACAATGCAGCAGATGCTTTGTGAACAACCGCTAACTTGAGCATCTCATGAAGAGCAACACTGGACAAAGAGAAAAACTCTCACACTTGACATGATGTCTCTGTCTCAGGTGTTGAAACAAATTTGTCGTACTCCCACTTTTGGGAACCACTTCCTTTCAACAGTTTTTGCTGTGTAATAAATGGTATGAACACATTTTTAGTGTAATCAAAATGTAAACTCAAATGAAACTGTGCTGAGAAAACAAGGACAGACAGAGAGGGAGGGTTTGACAGAAAATGCTATTTTTTTTCAATTGATACATATTTAGATGGAAAAAAAAAGATGAACAACATTTGTTAATGAAGTAACATACGCAGTGGATTTATGTGGAATCGATGTCATTTTAATTCACCATGTCTCGAAGTCCAATCCATAAAAATATTGTCTGACTTTAAACCAGTTTGCGGTCACAAACATGGCAACACTCGGGACAGTTCATTAGCATAACAGCATTGCATTTGTGTGTAACAACACCACTGTCTCTAAATCAACACTTTTTTTGAAAAACTGTTACTGCTGTATGTCCAGCAGGTTTATCCTACAGTTATGTCTGGATCCTGTTAAAAATCCTCACTTCTTTATAAACCAAACATTAAATAAACTGGGGGCGCTTCTCGCGGCACGAGCACTTAGTGGAACAAGCTTTATTTTTTTATTCTCTTTGCCTCTCAAAGTTCCTCTTTGCTGCCGTTTTTACATATGCATGTTGCATAAGACAAACAGGCTAACCTTACTCCAAGCAACAGAAGCCCAACGAAGCAGAGAGCTGGGAAAAAAATCTGGATTTTCCCAAAAATAGACTAAAGCAACAAATTCAAATTAATCGATAAAATTAATTAGCTAGTAGCCCTAGCTACTTGCATTGTTTATGAAGCATTTGTTACTGGCCCCAGCCCTAAAGGGGCAGCCAGGCGGTATCTAGTGGCACACAGCTAGGGTGTGCCACTAGTGTTGCCAAAGGTGGTACGAATATGGCTGTGGACAAATCCAAAACATGTGATCAGGTCATAGCTCGTTTAATAAGGAATCATTCACTGAAGACAATTTAACATTAAGAAACATTCGATAAACTAATTGGCTAACATCTTTGACAATGGTCATGAAATGAAACACAAAATATTCAAAAATACTTAAATAAAACCTGAACTCACAATAAACAAAATATTTAGACTCATAAGAAGCAGAAATGTAACTACAGTACAGAAATACATTCAGGTTTTTGTTTCAACTTCTCTGTACTACTGCACTGAATCTACATACACACTCATGCAATTTAGGCACATAAAAAAAAACCGCTGCATTGAATGGATAAATGTTTTTAAATATTTAAATATTATTTAACATTTTTTAAATAAATTAAATGTTAAACAGCGACAGTAGAACACATTTTGAAAAATAAGTCCTTTTACAAATTTGGGAGCGTTCATTGTTCTTCTACAACAATCACACATTACTTTAAAATTAACCACAACACTCCAAAGGTCACTTTTAACACAGTCAAGCAACATACTTGTAGACAAATCCAAAGCACATTTGATCAGGTCATAGCTCGCTTAATAACGGAGCTGTGCCTGCACCTTCTTCGTCGATTGTCCACAGCGACATATTAGTTCCAACAGCACCAACTACTGGTGGCCATTTTTAACGCACCCAACCCAAACAAATGTGTTTAAAACAGGAAAAAAAAAAGAACAGGGGTGTTTAATTTCTGTTTATTTTAACCTACTACACAATGCTCAAATATTTTTTTCCTTGTTTTTTACTTTATGCTTGTTTGACGCATTGATAATGTGATTAACATGTGAAGTCCACAACAAAAATGGTGAAGATGCTGATCTATGCCTTTTGCCTCTTCCCATAACTTTTGATGTATTTCCTATTTGTATTGAGACAATAAAAAAATTCCTCTAATTGTATTCTTACTTAAATTTTTGCCCTCC
Organism: Adrianichthys oophorus; assembly: GCA_036245035.1. NCBI lineage: Eukaryota > Metazoa > Chordata > Actinopteri > Beloniformes > Adrianichthyidae > Adrianichthys > Adrianichthys oophorus. The sequence continues at coordinate 1,101,779 of BSAI01000104.1, forward strand.
TCAAGCTACTACAGGACAGCAAGTTGTAAAACTATTTCACAAAGAAACAGAAGTAGCCTACTGCCGCCATTTAGTCAGAGCTCCTGCAGTAGACAGCGAAGCTCATCGTACTGGGAGAGTCTCTGAATGATTTCATGAACTGACATGGAGACGTGATTTCTGAAGCTTTTGTAGGGTTCTTTCAAAAATTATTCTAACTGATTTCTCAACATTATATGTATCTTCCATGCCTTGACTGTTTATGAGATGTACAGATGTGCAGTCTTCTGTGGGTTCTAATGCTCTTAATAAAGAAGAATTAAAGGTAAATGTGCCGTTTAAATGCAGCTTAAATTACTGGGTTTGCTGCGGACTGCCATTCTTACCTTTTTTTGTACTGTACTGTGTCTGAAGTTTATGCTGCTTTGTTACCTCGGTTCATTTTCACTGCCATATATTGATAAATCAACAAGCCGACACTTCACACTAATTTTACATTGTTATCTGACAATAGGGTGAAAGTATCGAAGTTCATGGAAGAGAGGATGCTGCGATTTGATGTATGTGAGTAGAGAGTGCCAGAAAATGAGGCTTGATTTATTTTAAATGAGCTCTTCTTTGATCTTTCATGTTTCGCATTCTGACTTTCTCCTAGATTTCCAAGTGACAGATGATGGTTCTGTATTCTACTAATGACATGGAGTTATAACCTGGATAAAATATGAGTGGAAAATGACATTGCTTGTTGTCTACCATTCCAGTTAAAGTACAGTTGGGCACTTTAAAAAGGCTTATATATATTACATGTGCAGATGTTACAGATGCTTGCAATTATTGATTTCTTTCTTTCTTTCTTTTTGTGGAGCTGCAGAACTATCTATACTGAACTGCAGAATAGTTGGCCCAAAAAGAACGCTTTGTTTTGCTGATATGATCACGCCATTCCATGCTCTGTCATGATGAGGCATAGCCTGGCTCAATACAGACCTATTTGATTGCTAGACATGCTTAGTTGCGACTGTTCTAAAAATAAACCAAACATCAAACAGCAGTGTGCCCTACTAAACAGATATTAAAAGGAAAATACAAACCACATATTTAGCTTTGCCCTGCAAAGGGATGGCAAAACATGAAGGGTGTACCCCGCCTTCACCCAACATTGGCTGGAATAGGCTCTAGCAACCTCTTGATCCCAAAAGGGATTCAGTAGGTTTTGAAAATGAATGACAGGATATTTACCTTCATAGCAACTGTTTTTTTGCAATTGCCCATAATGCCTCGCTGTTGCTTTTTTTGTGTATAGTAAGATTAAAGAATTGATGACTTTGAAGAATGCAGTGGAGAAGTGAAAAGTACAATTGACATTTTAACTTTGGTTATGCTAGATCTGTACTGCATAGCTATGGATGCATCGGACATGTGATGCACATTGAAGAACACAGAAGAAGAAGTATGGCCCATGGTGTTCTCACTGGAAAACAAAGAGGCTTTTCCTTCTTTTTCTTTTTCTACTGTTTATTTCACACTTCCGCCACTTGCAGTTGGAACAGCGATTCAAATCTTTCACCAGGATTTTTCTTTCACATCTCTATGCCAATATACGAAAGACTTAGTGTCATATATGTCCGGCTTGGCGCAAACTGCAATTATTAATTTCTCAACTTTTAAGCAGGTAGTACTTCCGTGAATTAGTAGGGATGTCATCCATACGTCACAACCATACTCAAGTCCCTGACTTGTCATATTTCAACCTGGTTTAACTTTCACTGTAACTCGCATTCAATGGCTGTGTATTTTGTACGTAAAGCTCAAAAAATGTCTTAAAAATGTGCGTAGCTGCACTTCAGCACCACAATTTTGAACGCAGAAGCCCATAGCATGTGTTTACCTGGACTTTTTATTGGAAGTGGCTGTGCATTGTTGAGAGTGGTATGAACACAACTTAAAGCAGACCACTGATCAGGTTTGAACAACAAACTTGGTGGCAATGTAGTTCTTTCTCCACCTTTTTTACCTATAAAGTATAGCAAGAGGCTTAAAAAAAAAACATTTCCTCCACTCCCTTTTATTTTCCTATGAGTTTATAGCTGGTGGAGATGCAAAGTTCAGCACTAGGACATAGAATAATGCTAGAATGAACCCACAACAAACTGCTACTGAGGTGGAGACCTAAAAGGTCGTATAAAAAAAGATAGAGTTGTGTACAGTGGTTTGATTACATAGGAGGATGGATTGAGGAAATATCAGAGACAAAACAGTGAGAGAAGGCCGTATGACGGAGAATCATTAACCATTTCTTTGACATTCTTGTAGTTTCTGTATTTAGAAATGTAGAATCCTCCATTTGGTTTGCATGGTGGTGAAGAAAGAGACAAGAAGGATTTTAAAGTGCAAGGGACTGCTAAGAGAAAGCTGAGGCTTTGAAGGTGGCAGCATGCAGACAGTGGGGGATTTTCATGGGATGTTTCATCTTAAAACAACGTAAGGCTAAATGAGGCTGCAGGCAGAGCTGGGAACCACCACTGATCGGTGTTGGTTTGGTCTGTCTGGGCTTGACAAGGAAAAGAGTTAACGAGAAAGACATGTTCCCCCTCCACTGAGAGGTATTTAATCATCTGAGGTGCAACATCAAAGCTAAAAAGACTGCTCTATTTAGGTACAAGATTCACATGGAATGCAGAGGCTGTACTCGAAACAGAAAAAACACCTGAGAGTTATTAAACTTTTGATGGAGGCACTGAGATCTGATTTAACAAAATGTACATTTTTTTTTCTTTTCTGTTCCTACCTATGGGAATTAGAAATGTGTATTTTTTATGTTTTTAGTAATTATAAATTACATTTTTTGTTAATTTAACTCTGATATTGTTGTAAAGTAATGGTATTTTACCAATATTAACAATTCAAATTATTCAAAACATTCAAATGCTATTCTTGTTTTTAGCAAATCAGCATTTGGCTAATAAACAAATACTTGAAATGTAAAACACAAGATTTGAAATACACACTTCTTAGATAAGAAAGAAAGAAACCAAAGTGCTTTTTTTTTTTTTTTTTTTCTTTTTTTCTGCCTTCCTTACTGTTGATTGCTGCACATCTTGAAATGTCGATAAATGGGGGCTGCAGCACAACTTCAAATTGCAGGTTCTGTTTTCTGCCGTTGTGTGTCAAAGTGTCCTCAGGCAAGACACTGAACTCTATACTGTGTGAGCACCAGTGGTTGGCAGCTCTGCTGTCATCAGTGCATGATTGTGAATGGAACTATAATTTGTAAATCACCTAAAGTCCCACTCCGATCCTTTTTTAGTATTTTAAAGGCATTTTCAGTGTTTTTTAATTTTTTTTTTTTTTTTTAATTCTACCTATGCTGTTTTTAGCCAAAAAAAAACTGTTATTTTCTGTTGGACTGTTGGAGCGGAGTAAGCCTGGCCTAACTTCCCATTGTCCCTTTGTTTACACACTCTCCTGCAAGCTTACAGCCCCCAACAACCCCAATGTAACATAACTGGTGCAACAAAGTTGGGTAGCAATGTTAGAACTCTCTAGCCTTACAGTTTTGAGCCAGATCCCAGCTGAGACGAGGAAAACGAAGACATACATGGATCTAGTAATCTACAGGTGGATGCATCAGAATGGAAGTGCTCATTAAATTTTCAACAGTTTTTTTGGTAGCATGCTTTTGTAGTCTTTTGGTTATGACGGCAGCTATGTTAAAGACTCACTCCAATGAGAATTGTCTTTTTCTGTTTTTAACATGTTCTTGTAGAGTCAATAGAGAACCTGTGTAACATAATTTATGCTTTTAAAACTGCGTTTCTGAGTATTTCTTAATTCAAAAAGCGTTGGATCAGAAAACAAGATACTTGAAAAAGCTCCAACTATTGACGCAGTTGCTGAAATGGGCGTGCCAAAGTCTAACTTCTCCATTCTGCTCATGCTTAGGTGTGCGAAAAATGAGCCTTCAACGCTTTTGTGCTGTAACAAATTGCAATTCACATCAAACAGCAACTTATCTCAGCTTGCATTATTTTTGCTCGCTATCATTTTTTCACCACTAATGCCAGCTTGGGGCTATAAGCTAGAATGTGAGTGTGCAAACAGAGCTCTCTGTGATGGGAGATTCCTCCAAACCAGCAGTCCCGCCCAAAAACCAGAATTGTTTTTCAAATGTGCTACTGCTGCTGGGCATAAAATATGTCTTTAAAAACAAGACAAACTTTTTGATTTTGGCTAAAAATTGCATGATCAAAATCAAAAGACCACTTTGAACGATCTTACAAAAGAAAAACATTTAGTTGGAGTGGGACTTTACATCAAATCCTCAACATTATAGTAATTGTATTGCTGAACACAAAAGTTTCAATCACTGAAGTCTGATAATTTCCAAAAAAATGTTTGCACAAACTGAGCTGAATTTTAAAAAATGATAATCCCAGAAGAACAAATCTTTAATACATTTAAAAAGTCAGTTGACATAAATGTTTAGGTGGTTGTATTGTTGAATTGAGTGAATTAAAAAAAAAAAAAAAAGGTTTTGGCAAAGGTGGAATTTTTTCTAGGAAAAAAAACATACATTGGATTAAAATGAAATTGCTATAACCCAAATGTGTATTGCTCTAAAAAGTTACCCAAAAATACATCCCAGCATGAATAACCCGAGACTTGGGTTAAAGCAAGTGTTTTGTCGATCTTTGCAAGGCATGAACATCTTTTTCCAACATCACCAGATACTCAGGTGTTAACTGGTATGTTACTCTTTGATACAGCTAAAGGTAAGTACTGTATTACGTACCGATCTCAAGCCTCTTCATTCTCAACGGCTTTGGTGCCAGGCAGTGTGAAGGCCATGTCACAAAGTCAAGCACAATTATACTAGCAACCAGGCACCCAGTCTCTGAAAAAATAGCGTCAAAGAGTTAAGTCTAAATCTTTTTAGTGGTTTTTGCATCATACAATGTAATCACGGTTAAGCATTTTGATAGTCCTTGGCCTGAACCACTCGAGACAGAATTTCCCTCATATGCTCTCATTCTTCCTCTATATCGCGTCCTTCTCTCTTCCCATCAGTGTGAAGCTGCTGTTTTCCTCCAGGTGTTTAATGTGCAGTGCTCAAGAGTGAAGTGTTCACACCTCAGCTCTGTATTTTAAAACTTCACCTTGGGCTTCTGACCATGATAAAACTCAGAAAAGGATTTGTAGCTGTGTTACCAGAAGGTAATTGGATTCTGGCCAGGAAAAGTATTCTGCGCTTTTTGCTTTCTGCTATCTGGCCATTTGTGCACAGCTTCATATTCCGCTACATGTATTTATTCTACATGCTAGGAAGAGGAAATTCCCAGAATTTCTCAAGTTGTGTTTGTTTGCCGTGACACGTTTCCTCGTAGAGCTGCTCATTCGGATTCATCCTTCTCGTCACCTGCTGTAACCTCACGCTGTGCTCCACACACACTAAGGCAAGCACAATGCTAAACACATGTTTGCTCCTGTGCCAGTGCAACAACACCAGACTTCAGAGCAGCAGCTGAAAGAATCCTCCCCAGCTCTGCCCCTCCCACCCGCTCCTTCGCTCCTTAGCTGCTATATAAGATATTTATAAGCATTTCAATCGTTTTCTTCCATTGTCTATCATCTGAGGTGAATGCTGTCATGTTACTCCATAAAACATGCTGCTGCATGTGCACTGAACTCTGCCGCATTCTGCCACGTTTCTGTTTAGACCCTGGTAGGATTTGTTCTAAATTATTAATTGCATTTCTTGTTCTTAACCAGCTTGTGTAGCCTCCTGAGCACAGGGCTCTGAGTTTGACATGGAAAAGAAACAGCAAGACACTGATTAGATTTCCACCATAACTGCCTGAAGCCACGAGCGTCACTTAGAAGGAAGTTGATTAATTATTGGATGGATAAAAAATAACAACTTTGTTATTGGACAGTATTATATCTGCAGAAAGAAGGCTTTGAGTCCTCAAATGAATACATTTTATGGTGTTTTTTAATGTTTTTGAAGTCCAGCAAGACTTCATGTAAAAGCATCCAGTCTTACAGTGGAGTACAGCCGTATCCATGGCAACCTGTGCTGTTCCAACATCCAAATTTAAATTGTTGCCTTTTGCTGTCAGACAAGAATCCCTGTCTTGACAAACTTGATCAAATTGTACGTCATTTTCGCGTGGCCTTAGTCTTTTGACATTTTTACATTAAAAACAAAAACATTGTCAGAGAAAGATAAATTATATATGACATTTTTTCAATAAAGCCCCTTTTGGGGCAGTTTTGCAGCCTTTGATTCCCGTTACAAGATTGTGTTCGACTGCTAGTGTGCTAGCCCTAATGTGAAATGTTTTAATCTCATCCACACGGATGCATCGAAGTGCTCATGAAAGAACAGAGATCCTAAATTATTGAACTGCTGGAACAATTCAGGCTTAAATTTGCTTAGGGCACACTTAAGCACATCTTCACATCATTCATGCATCTGGAATGCACAGGTCCTGTTTTGTATTCATTGAGTCACAGTTTAGATTTATCAGTCAGACCCCTCCCTCACTTTAAAAGAAATATCCACCATTGTTTTTTTAAAGGAAACTGAGAATTGTGCCACATTACTGCATGAAAGAAAAACTACACAAAAACAGCTGATTCAAAGAAAATCCAGGAGCATAATCCTCACATGTTCTTTTTTTTATGGCCTGCATCAGTCCTGGACTGCAAGGACCAGATTGTTTTTGCATTTTTTTTTCTCGCTGCACATTTTAGTGAACATTTTGCGCCCGCCACATACTCAAAACCTCGCCAAAATTTGCACCCACCTTGTACATGATGAAAATTAATCTTTTGCATAGTGATAAAGCACTAAAGCAACAAATAATAACGACAAAGTGAGCAAAACCATCCAAAAATTCATGACGCTCAAAAAGCATATTTCAAAACCCCAAAAAACAACAGAAAAGTTGCTATTTTTAAAAGTTTTTCTTTTTTTTATGATGTCACGTTCATGTTTTTTGTGTGGAATTCAAGTTTTTAACTTTTCATGTCAAAGACATGACAACATTCAATCCCAGTGAAGGCCAGTTTATTGCAGAAACGGCTGTTTGTCTCTTCATTTTAAAAGATTTCTTTCATTTACTTGTGGCTCAGTGTGATTAAAAGAAAATCAGTTGTTAAATGTCTGATGACCTGCTTTGCCTCCATCTGAAAGGGATTGTAACTGTGCTGAACTGTTGGCACGGAGGTTGAAATCAGGAATAAAGCAAATCCGTTTTTGCCTCCAATACAAAAACTCTTGGAAAACAATTGGGAAGCTTGCATCGTGATGACCCCATCCATACAGACATGTTTATTTTCTGTATGTGGATAGGATTTTTGTGATGTGGGAACTGGAAGAAAGACATTTAAAATACAAACACGAATGTGTGGTCTCGGCCTCTAATGCTTGCACATAAACACATACCAGTGCAGCGAGAAAATGGGTTTTGCCACCGACAATAGGAGATGAATGGAGAAGTGCTCAGAGTAAATGAGGTGATTTCCATGATGAAATCGAGCGATAAAAAAGCAGAGGAGACATCACTTTTCCTCTTCTCTATGCCTGCTTGTTCCCTGGTTTCTCCCTCCCTCCATTTATCATGACATCACAGTGATGGAGAACACACACACTCCTGCAGCAGATGAGGTGGAAACTGGCTGCTCAACTGAAACCATCCAGATAAAGCCGGCTGAAGTTCTGTGCTTAAATCTGTCTTAAACTCGATCCTTCCTCTGTGCGACCTTGAAGTGAAGGGGTTCCTGTCGCTCTGGACTAGAGAGTAGCAGCTCATCTGTCAATCTGCATGGATAAGAAATGATTCTGACTTTGTGAGATTTAAATGGATCAGCAGAGAAATTATTTATTGGACAAAGGCAGGTGCAAAACCAGGAGCACCTATAAATATTTCCATTAGGATTAGTAAAGTAACTTTTTGGAAAAAGCTAAGAGCTGCAAAGATCTAAGAGCTCTCAATAATCTGACTCAAAATATAATCTGCGTAAAAAAAAATCAGATAACTTCATTCTCACAAACCAATAGATGTTGGAGTTGGTGTTTAAAGGAAGATTTATCAAATGACACGAGGCTATATTTTAAAAATATTTATCCTCTTACTTTACAAATTAATAATATAAAATAAGTTTATCACAGGAGTTTCGTTCTAAAAATTAGCCTGCAACTGGTAAAGTATTTAAAGAAGTAGAATTTTATAGATGTGTTACGGCAGTAAAACCTCTCATTACTCACCTTTACCCTTCTCTTAGACAGATTTGAAGCGTTTTCTTTTGAAAACTCTTTTGTTTAAACGCTTAAAATTCAAACCTTTGCAGTAAAAGGTCAAACATCATGGATAGAATTTCTAATAGATTTGTTAATCACCCATCGTTGTCTACTGTACAGAATGCGTGCATCTTGATAAAAGTCATTAGTAAAGTGTAGTCAATCAGAATGCAGAACACATTGCGCTATATATATATATACATACATACATACATACATGTGTATAAATTATGTGTATATATGTTCAAGCTTCCGCAGCCTGTGTCAATATATGCATCGATATCAGCATCTTAGTTTTAGAGTAACACTGCAGACATAGAAGTCTTTACATTTCAGCTTATCTTACTGTTAATGTGTTTTGTGCACACAAATGAAACTTTTGAGTTAACACTTTAAAAATGCAAACATTTCAGACAATAAAAATGAAGGAAAACATTTTCTCTCTGCCCTTCTTTTTGATGAATTGTCAAAAATGCAAAGAAGAGATATAGTTTTTTTTACATTATCAGTATCAACTTGTGATTCACTGGAAAAATGAAAAGAAGTTTTTTTTCTTTGCCCCTTTTTGCTACTTTTAAATGAGTAAATTATAACCTCCTCATCTTTTGTAATTTAAACGGTTCTTTGATTTAACTGTACAGGCTCTTGTAAACCACTTTGTGATTTAATTCATACCCAAATCAAGTGCTTATAAATTCCACTGAATTTCAAAGTTCGGTTTGTCTCCTTTAATCCCCCAAACAAAGACTAGGAGGAGCAAAATCATCTGTCTTTTAATTTGTTGTAAATATTTTCTTTTGTTAAAACTGGACTCTTTGTGGGACTGTGCCCTTACAGCATTGTTTTTGGTTCTGTTGCTGTAGTAGGAATTAGTTTTTGATTATCCTCCTAACGTGATACCCCATCTACAGCTTCACGAGCCCTGTAGCGTTACTGTTTCATCCAAGGTCTGCTGAATCCTTTTGTCTGTAAATGCAGCTGTTTCTTCTGTTGCTGGGAGACTAGATTTGTGAGGAGTAAAACAAAGAAGGTGGTACAATGAGGAAATTCCTCATTATTACAGAGAAAAGAAGCCAAAGGACCTTTAAAGTGTGCACAAACAACTGAACCACAAACGCCACAAAGACCAAACTACAAGGGGAAATTGCGATTTGTCCCTCGTTCCCCTGCTGGTCTTGCAAATGAAGCACAGACACCTCTAAAGACTTTGAATCCTGACTGTTTACATACTACTTCTACAGTTTGAGAAATTGGTTTCTCAAACCACCTTATTTACAGATAAACGAAAGTTTAGCATCATCTTTTCTTTTCTGGGCTAATATTGTGGTTCCTTATGTACTGGTGAGCTTACCAAACTTTCATTGCCAAACCAGAAGGATGGCTGTTAATCAGGCAGCACAAGAAGGAATACCGACCTTGGATAATGAACAGAATATGGACTTTTTTATTTCACAGCATAGCCATAAAAGTGCAGCCATTTGCATTCAAGATTCACTTCAATGAAAATTGTTTTTGGTGTTTTTTTATGTTTTCTTGTCTTTTTTCTAATGATGGAGGACGTATATAAAGAAATTCAAGCTCCAAATTGCCTTTGAGAGTACATCTTTATTCAAATCGTTGTAAAATCTGGAGCAGGCAAAAAATGAAAAGAAAATATGGTGCGTGGGTCACAGGCTTCCTGCTCCTAGCTCTCAGCAAAGTGGAAGAGATGCACCTCCACAGCACACACTCTGCTCCCACTACAGCGGGTAACCTCTGTCCTTGCCTCCTTCTGCCCTCCTTCTTGTTCTGGTTCCTGGTCTCTTACAAAATCAGATCGATGCCAGGTGCTCACCTGTTACCTGTTGTTCAGTCAGTGAGGAGTTCAAGGTCTTTGAAATTTTTGCTTACACTATCACAGTCCAGAGCAAGGAGCCCAGAATTAACACAAAAAAACACGAGCCCTATGTGAGCTTATTAACTTTTATTTCATATTGTAGCTTTGCGTATGCAACATCACAAAAACATACAAACAAACGACTTCTGTTTTGGAGAACACCAACTTCTGCTTCCAGCATAGATTGGAGCTCCATCTCCATATTATCTGCTGCTAGCTACTCTTGATGGTGAGGGGAAATGGGGCCGGGGTTGTTCTGCACCAGCAGTCTTGCCTGCAACTCAGAGACAAATTTCTAATGAGCCCCTACTGCACTGCAGAAACTATGTCCTAGAAATATACACGTTTTTATTATTATTATTTTGGCTAAAAATGGCATCATTATATTTAAAAACCCACCAAAAATGCTTTTAAAAAAGCTCAAAAGATGATCAGACTGGGTTTTTAAAGATCTTCTCTGAAACCAGTTCTCAGTCTCACTCAAAGACTAATTTAGATTCTTTCTCCATTTGTTTTTCCTGATCAAACACAGGTAAGAATTAAAGTACTTGTGTCACGTAAAAAAAAAAAGGCATGTATTTTATCTGATGGTTTTGTTCAACGGAAAGATCATTTCTATGATTGCATACCAGCAGACTGGTTTGATTTTCTTTTCTTTTCTTCTGCCATCAGTTTGATATAAAAGGCTTTCTTTTCTGAGAAAAATTGAATTTTATGACAATAAAGTTTACTTGAAAGTAAAGCAGATTGAAGGGAACTCTTGAGAAGAGTGATGTCTCTCCAATTTCTATGAATTGTCTGAAACACAAGCTTGATAATAATAATAGTATAATGTTCGATTTACTTTGTTGAAACATGACATTTTATTTTGAAATAGCATGACTTTTTACAACAGTTACAACTTTTTAAAGCATGCATTTACAACTGTCTTTGTAAATTATTGATTTTTTATGATTGCAACTTTTTCTCAATAATTGTTCAGCTTTATTTTCATGAAAAATGTGACTTTTTTTCTTGCAATTTCAGGACTTTAAAGGGCCTATACCATGCTATTCTTAAGCCCTTTATTGTAAACAAAATCCATATATATGATAATATATTACCTTTGGCACACAAAAAAATCATTTTTTTAAAGAAACACGAGTTATTTTTATGAACTCTTTTCCTATCCGGATAGAAGATGACTCAATCACTGAGGCACCCCCTTTCATGACGTTATCCTAGAGCCAGCCTTGGCAGGATGTCTGCAATTTGCCCACAAAAACATCTAAACTTTGCAAAGATGGATGTGCCTTTGTTCATATAAAATGAAAGCATTTTGCAGATCACCGTCAGCTCCAAAGAGAAAGTGGCTGTTTGTGTTAGCCTCTGGGCGGTGATGGCAATGCAGACTTTTCCTGGAAGGGGCTGATCTCACTTTGTGACATCACAACGTGAGAACCTATTCGTTATTGTGGGATAAGGAGGGGCTGTTGCTCATAGCACAGATTTTTAAAGGAATATACCTAAAATCTCAAAATATTGATTTTGCATGCTATAGGCCCATGAAAATTATACATTTTTGATATTTTCTCATAATTTCACAAATGTATTCTCATATATTTGTTTTTTCTCCTTTCGTATAGGCCTCAATTCTCCATCATACCTTCCCTCAGTTTACTATCCACTAAAAGGAGGAAGGGCTTTCAGGCGTTTACCCATAAAATAGACATGGAGTAAATGCACGTTTTTATGTATTCCATTATAGTCTGTGCTGTTTCCTGCTCCCAGGCTTCACAACTTTTCATGGTGTTCAAGAATCCTGCCCCATAGTGCTTTAAAAATCACATCAGATCCGTGTCGAAGCAGAATCCACAGGATCTTGTTTGACCCACACCAGTCAGCCATGTCCTAGATAAAAAGATGCTTTCGCTGCTGTGTCCTTTTTGCTCTATCCTCGAGCATAAATTTGAGTTTATTTACTAGAAAAATACAGTGGAACAAATATAATCTTAAAAGAAAATTAATGTCATAATTACTAGATTGTAGATGATGTAAATTGGCATTGCTGGTAATTTACGTGTTAACTAGACAGGGTTCATTTCACCTCTGCAGCTCTTCTAAGGCAAACACCGCCCCTTCTTCCTTTCCCCACACTGTCTACTCCTCTAATGCTGAAAGAAAGTTGTTGCTTCCTGTCATTAATCTCAGCCTGCCTTATGCCCTGTGTCCTTGTAAAAAGGTCTCACACTTGTACACATGAAAATGGGCACTTGCTCTCCATTCTTTGGCTCTTTGATAAAGTCGCAGCGTACAGCTCGTACAACATGAAAAAAAGATAAGCACGGAAAGGCTGACCTGCTACTCAACTGAAGGCACCCTATCTGTGACTCCCTGCTTTGCCAGGAGACAACCTCTCCCAGGGGTGGTGACAAAAGTTCACCTCAGGGGTTGCAGACGGAGGATAGGAAAGGTCTAGAACAACAGAGTTCACAGCCTTTCAGAGAGAAAAAAAAGAGCTACCGAACAAAAAAGGGGTTACGCCTGATTTAACATTCCTACAAAAGTGTAAAGACTTGAATTTTACAAGGTGAGAGGTGTAAGCACCATGCTTTCTCCACTAGATTTACAAACACCTGTTCAAGATTTATAATGTTTAGGCCTATGACTACTGTACTAAAAGACCATTTCAGCTTCTATATTTCCATGTATTAGTACGTTATACAAGTCAATGGTTGGTATTAATTCAAAGCTTGCTTTAAAATGTTGAAGGGAGTCATTAATTGTCAAGGTTACGGAGTCTGGATGTCATACATCTTAATTATACCTATCCGTTATGGTTTTTTGAGGCTTGGACTTTGTCCCATTTTTTTACAAAACTTGACCATTTCATTAAGATTTGATTTGAAATGCTGGTTGGCTTCAAAATATTCGCTGCCAGGATCTCACTACCAGTAGATAACTTCAGTTTCATATGCACCTTGTGTGTGTGTGCTACTATCAGTGACATTTAATTGCTCTTGATGTTTTAGCATTGGAGCAGATCACATTACAAGTCGTTTTTCCTCTCATTTATGCTAGCGGCATGTTCCATTATGGGCTCCTCATTTCCCTGGTTGTCCTTCAGATTGTGTTGAATGTCAGCTGTTCGGGGCATCTGGATCCTGTATCAATTAAAAGTTTTAAGGTGGCAACAGTGGAGGTATGGTTGATAGGATTGGGGCAGAGTGTGCAGGTGAAGAGGCAAAGAAGCACAGCCGCACAGAAGCCGGGGGGAACTTTAGATGAGCAAAGGCAGACAGTAACCACCTCGGGGCTAAATGGAAGAGAAAGTGAGGATTAAGGGTGAAAAATTAATGATGGTTTAATGCAGAAAGAGGACATGGTCACTACGATTGCACTCAAACAAGATGAAGAATTTAAACAAATCAAGTTATTTTTATTTTAGTTCTTGCATATATTCATATGTCTTGATGCCTGAATTTGGGTTGTTGGAGTCAAAGATTCTTGGAGTCAGAGACTCTTTGTAGATCTCAGTACTGCAATTTAATCCCAAACTTCTATTCTGAAGAAACATTTTCAAAACATTAATGATTCCTGGAATGCTATCCAACTCTGGTACCCAGGTCAGTAAAGGGATACTTGCATCTTACTAAAGACTAGAGGGCTCTATAAGGGCACCATACAATAACATTACCCATATATTATAAGTGCACACAACTTACATTCCTTTACAAATACTTCTCAATATACACTCATCACACGCAAGATATTTGTACGTTCCATTTTCAATGACGTTCATAGAAGTGGCTGTATAAGCCTCAGGGGAACTGCAAGACACCCTTGGCGTCCCCTTAAAATGCAGCCGCTACTTTCAATGGCCCCCCAAGGGCCAGGATAAACCTAAAATCTGCTGCACTATACAGGTCAACCTTTGCACCACTGCATGTGACTAAGGCTTAAGATGGAAACAACTGCTGAGCTGCTTTAAATGAGTGTGTTACAAACCAAAAGACGCTAGAGCAGGGGTCGGCAACCTAGGACACGCTTGCCACAGTTGGCACGCGGAGGGAAAGACAGTGGCACGCCAGGGTGTGACAACAATAAGGACTTGATCTGTCGTCTGTTTGTATTTTTCAGATTAGAAAAGAGTGACAATCCTTTCTCACAATGATCTTTGTTCCCCCATAGAATCATAAGGAAAGGATCCGTTCACACAACGCTGTCACTGTGACCACACCCACCTATATAAACACTGCGCGCTTTTTTTCAATAAAACTTTATAGTTTCACACAAACTACATTACTTTTATGGCCTAGCGTTTTAAATTAATTTTCACCATAAAAAATAGAACGGTGAAATGAAAACATCGTAATAATTCTTGTGTTTTAAAACTGTAGCCACTGAGATGAAAGGTTTGGCAATTTGAGCGTGTGTTTGTGGATGGATTGTGAGCGCGCGCATGAGAGGGAAGAGCGTGAAGCACTTGTTTATGACTGCACAGCTAGTTTTTTTTGGTCATGTTTTTGCCATCGCTGACATTTATGAAGTTATGTTATCATATGGGGATCTTTTGTTCCAGGACTTGCTGGTTTGGGCCAGAGTTGTAAAGAGTACCTGAAAACCATCCTTGAGTAAAAGTACAGATTCCTTTCTGTAAAAATTACCCCATTACAAGTTTCAAGTCACCAATTCCCAAAATACTTCAGTAAAAGTATTAAAGTCTCTTATTTTAAAAGAACTTAAGTATTCTACTCGCACTGAACGTAGGCTCAAAGAACACCAAGAAATGTGAAGAACAAAAAACTTTTTATGAGGTTTTGTTTGCTAATATTTAAAAAAAATGAATGAGTGAATAGAAATGAATTTTAACACCTCAATGTTTCAAAATGACAGAACAAAATAAGAAAAAAATAGAACAAAAAGTCAGTCTCAGTCACACTCAAATGTTCAAAAAAGGGGGCTCCACTGTGTATCTCCGTTCCCCTCCAGGAGTGGAGATACACCTTTAGGAGATCTCGCACTTAGTATGATCTATGCTATTAGGTATTACTTTTAATTTTTGTTATGCATGTATTTTTTATCAATAGATATTTCAATTGATTGTCTCACATTTGTGTTTTTATATTATATTTTTATCTTTGTAGGTAGACAATTTTAACATCTGTCCAGGGAAAACAGATGAAAATCAGCCGCTGAGCTCATTTAATGTGTACTGTCCCAGAAAAATAAATACAATTGAAATCGAAGTGAACTTTTAAAGGCAACAATAAACACAAAACCACAGATTTGTGATTCCTGAACTTATGAGTTCCCTTTTTTACAAGAACTACTTTCTACAAGAACTGTCAGGACACCGTTTCCCACAATCCATTGTTTTGAAGTCATAAGGCGGCTAGCAGTACCTGCAGCTAGCTTAGGTAGGCGCCTTGCTCCCGCCTCTTTCTCGAGATATTTTCGTGACGGCACACATGTGACGTTGGTTCAAAAAACTAACCAGCATGCACCACAATCCAGGCGATCCACGCAGCGCTGCCTCCGCTTGGGTGATCTCAAACACAGCAGCCAAGCACTTCCTCAAAAATCAGGCTTCAATATGGAATTTTATTCCTCAGCATGTCTTCTCTAGATTTGGTGGCTTAAATTTTATTCTACAGTGTAATTATAACAGAAAAACTCCCAGTGAAATTATCTCAGCCGGTTGTTTTAACATGGTCTCTCATTTATAAACACAGCTTCTCACCCCACAAGTGAATTATATGGAACAATTGAAACCTTCTGTTCAAAAACAAATCACTTTTTTTTTATAACTGTTTCGATAAACATATTGTTTTGGTAAATCGACTGTTTAATAACCATGGGCATTTAATGTCTAATAGTGAACTTTTAGATTACTTTAAATTTCCAGTAACGGCAAAAGAGTACACTATTGTTTATGATACAATTCCCAGTAGTATAATTATGCTGATTAGAAGTGCATTCTCTCCTTCTCTTGGTCCTATTACAATCCATAATATTTCAGAATCATATGTTAGGAATATTTGTTATATATATTGTTGTTGATATAAACTGGAAAAAGATTTGGATCATTCCAAATAGATATTTAATAATAAACAAAGTTCTTGAAATCTGCTTGAAAATTATACACAAGTTTTATCCTGTGAACAATTTTATTTGTAAGTTCAAAAGAGACATTGATGAAAAATGTTCCTTCTGTAGAAACCACTCAGAGACTGTTCAGCACCTTTTCTGGCTATGCCCACACACCAGGTCTTTTTGGAAGGACTTCCTCAAATATATCATTGATTTTCTCCATAAAGACTTTGTTTTAAAATGGGGAAATATTTTGTTCTTTTTCTTCAGGAAACAGCTTAAAGAAGATATATACTTTTTAATAAATATGTTAATTATTTTGGCAAAGTACTTATTGTGCTTGGTACTTGCCCTTGCTGGAGCGGTTGGGGTCCAGCCTTGCGAGGTCAACCTCACGGCTGTGGAGTGGACCCTGTCACTCTCTGGTGTGGGCGGACGCCTTGGTGATGTTCTGTAGCTGATCTGCTGCTGGTAGAAGAGATTCCCAAAATATTGTTTCCTCACAGTAGAGCCAAGCATCATGTCACTTATATTTCTTGTCATTAGGTCCTTCCTGTATGCATTATGTGTGCTGGTGGGTTGGGGGCTGGGCTTGACTTGGGGGGGGGGGGCCCAAGTCAAGTGTCATGGAGGGAATGTGTGGAGGGGATGAAATAGTTTAATGGTTTTATTAGAATTTATTGTGCGTTCTAATGTTTCGTTCACATACACACATAACTATACATTGCATTGCACTACAAACCCTTAAATCATTTCTGTTGTGCACTATTATAGAGTATAATACATTTAAGCCAGGTTCGTTTTATTGAATCGATTGTGGCATAATTATGTTATTAGTCTTTGTTTAGCTTCATTTAATGCCTTGCATTGTGATGTGAAAACCTAGACGGCTGCCTTTCTAAATGAGTTGCATTGATTCAAATCTTTCAGAGTGCTGTTTGCAGAACATTATTGTTTGACAGCTGTTGAATGAATAGCAGCAGAAAACGTGTTTCTTCTTTCATCTCTGTAGTAATGCCATTAAATCATTTTTTCTAAAAAAAAAAAAACAGGGGTCAAAGTATAATTTTTGTGACCATCTGCAGTCTTTTAAAGCTGCAGAGAGAATTGTATCTTCTACATTCCTCTTTATTAGTTCCAAATTAGGTTGTGATTGACTTTGAAAGAAAACAAAAGCGAACCTGAGCAGATGTTTACAGCACACTGTAGGTTATCACAGCCAACATCAGCCAGGAAACACACATGCTTTTCACTCCTAAGAAAAACTATCTTAAAATGTCTGTGAGAGAACGACAAAATTGTAAAGTGATCCAATGGTTTTATTGAGCTAATTTGAAATTGGGTTTTAGCCCCATGGCTGTCATTTTCTTCTCTGACATAATCAAACTTTGATCAAATAGGAGAGAAATACCAATTGGACATATGCTGGAACACATTAGAGCTAAGTCAACAGCTACATGTCAATCATCATGACCCAATATGAGCACAATAAATGAATGTCAAATATGAAATAATGCAAAAGAAAGTAGTCATAATGGTCACGAGATATCTGTATCTGTTGCAACGATGGAGCATTTATGAATAGAGTCAATGGGAAAAGACCTGTCTGCCGTGTCTTCAGTCTTTAACCCTCTAACACCAGAGCTTTTTCTATTGACTTTCGTAACTTTTTAATCGTTTAAGTGATTAACGAAATTCTGGCAGACTCTGTAGTGGAGAAAAACTGTCTTGCGCTCATATGCTAACCTTTACAGTAGTGAAGTGCTTACTCAATCAGCGTAACTGAACTGATTCCGTCATGGAGTAAAGCGGCTTTGCGCCGTTATGCAACACTTGCATGCGCTGCAAAGCCGCTTTGAACAGCTGCTTTTCTCTGCATCAGAATCAGCTGATTCATGTTTATCACATAATCGTTTAAAGATTTACGGCTTGTCAAACAGGTGCCATATATCATGATCATAATGGGCCTTTAAAATAAGCTTCATATTTGCTCTGCTATCTTTTTTTAAAGTGGTATTTGAAGTATGCTTGTTTTACATGAACACTTAAGCTTTAGCACAACCTGTCAAGCACTTTACAAATGTCTGCACTTTAATACATTAACAGTATACGGTAATTTGATTAAGCTACATCAGCTTTTTATCTGTGTGGTAAATTGGTGTCATACCACTTTAAAGACCTGCTTCAATCATTTGATTTATTTTGAAGCATTCTCTTTTCTCTTGTAGTTATGATTATACCATGTTTAGCTAAAACCAAAAAAGCCTGTGTTGTTTTCTAGGACATAGTTTCTGCAGTGCAGCAGTAGTTCATTTAAATGTTGCCTCTGAGCCTCTAGCTCACAGCCCCTCCCATGCCCGGCATAACACAACAGGTGCAACAAAAATGGCGAGCAGTATTAGAGCTAACCAGTCATTCAGTTTTGAGTCAGATTCCAGATTCCAGAAAACAAAGACGTACATGGATCTATTTGTCTGTCAGTGACTGCATCAGAATGAAGCGGAGCAGGGAACTTCTGGCTCATCCACTGCATCTTCTACGTCATAACTACAATATCTTTCCAATGGCATTTTTCCGGTTTCATAATGATTAAATAATAAAAAACTGAGAAATGCAATTTTGAACCTAATTTCCTTAATATATTTCCTCCATCATCAGAAAAATGCCACAAGAACATTTTCATTGGAGTGGGTCTTTAATTGACATCGGGAGCAGTTTACCAGGAGCTGCAGGTGTTAGTTTTAGCCAATACTTAAAAAACTTGAAAGCAAATTCTCCTCAAAGTCGGATGTTGGTTCAGAACTTAAAGTTCACCCAAAAAAATACAGAAAAAAATCTTCATGTGACTTGGTAGCACTTACGGGGATGTTTGGGACACGATAGTCGCTCTGCCGCAGCTCATCAGGAGAGTTCTCCTCCTACGTCCTCCAGCTGCTCTCTGCTGTCAGGTGGAACCAGAGGGCTGGCCTTAATTACGAGGAAGAGGTTGTCTGTGACACTGATGCAGGACTTGTCTGTGCCATCACCAAGGCCAGGGCCGAGCAGAGCATGCCTCACTCCCTGTTGCCTCTTCCTGAGACAATGGAGGCCAGAACTGACCATCTGCTAGTCATGCCCTCCCAACAGCCTGGGCACTGGGACAGAAAACTCTGTTTGTTTGTGGGTAAAAACTGCTCTCTGTCCTCCTCTGCGGATCTACCCTCACTGCTGTTTTCCCACTGGACCCTTCACTGAGGAAACTGGAACACACCCACAGTAAAGTCCATAAACATTTTTACACTAAAATAAAACAAGTATCGTTTTTTGAGGTAGTGCAAATTAAAATGTACATTTTTCTGATGTGTAATGGATAATTGTTACTTCTGCTTTTGAAAAAAAAAAACATTTAAAAGTAAATAAAGTCTGAACAACAATTTGACAATATTGTTTCAGTAGAAACATCAAGTAATATGCTGAGATGGATTCATACCCAAATGAAATGAACTGTTCATTTAAGTTTTCTTAGTTGACAGTTTTTCTTGTGTTTCCTGAATACCTCAACCTACGTAAACTTAAGATGTTAAAAATCATGTAAAATATTGACTTTGAATGAAATCTTCCCACTTGTGATGGATCTATCGAAACAACTTAAAAAAACTTCCTTGGAGAGGAAACAGCCATGGAGGTGCTGTTTGGTCCCAACCCCATTTGAAATCCTCTGACAGGCTGCTTTTTCTTAGTAGAAAGTCGATCTGAAAAAGCACCAAACAAAGAAACTCTGGTCTGAAACCTGATCCGCTCTTGGTTCAGTTGGAAATATTTCGGGTTTAGTTCACCACAGCCAAACAACTGAGTAGGACGCAACAAAGGTTAAATGTTTTGGAAACCGTGTGTCCTCCTAGCTCTAATGTGACACCGATGACACATTTTACAATATTTTACCCGCAGTCATGGTGGCTAATTTCCAGCAGCACAGCCTAATCAACTAATGTAGTCATGAGTATTATTTTGTAGTTAAAATCTGGTCTTGGATACAGTTGCAATGATCTTTAACAGACCCTTTCGGATTCAGTGGGGCTGAGTTACACCTGTTTCTGAAAAAAATGGTGGGACAGAAATCCTCCACAGTCATTTGAAAGACTTGCACGCAGGAAATCAGGGTTTGATTCCCAGGGTGCACAGCGAGCTCCATCCAGTGTGGGTCCTTAGTTAGGCAGTAGAGTGAAGGGACTTGCCTATGTAGCCACAAGGAAGCCCAATTCTGCATCTCCCCATGCCGGTCCCCAGCCCGGATAAAATACTGGGTTGTGCCTGGAACGGCATCCGGCGTAAAAATCACCAAACCACCTGTGCGAATCATTGAAAACTGGTGTGCTGTGGTGACCCCCAAAAGCAAAATACCAAAGGTGAACAACAACATGTAATGATTTTATCGTTTAAGTATAGTGGAGAAACCAAACATCTTTCATGTTGGTTTATCTAGTTTTTGCCTACAGAATATTTTCTGCTTGAAATCACCATTTGGATTCTACTGTTGCCAAACTTTATACCAGCTCAGAAATGAAGAAGATATTTAACTTATCGCTTTTCTGAGTAAACCCATCATTACTGCTTCTGTAACACAACAGACTGAGTCAATGTGCATTAACTATTGTCTTGTTTTTATTATTAGTTGTTTTTTACAGATTGACATTATTTGCTTCTTTTTGGTATCAAATTAATTTTCTAAAAACATTTTTGAGGTTGTGTCCTCACTTCTTTACTTTTGCTTGACAGATTTTTCTGTGTTCCCCTTTGAACCCTGTCTCTGCTTCTTCTTCTGTCTCCTTTAACACACAAGACCACACATTGTTCAGCTATTGAAATGTCCCAATCCACGTTTAAACCATTAGATTAACACTGCCATCACACAGTCTAACTCACCTTTCTTTTTTCCCACTTTTTTTTTACAAGGTTACTGGTGACTAATGGGCTATCAGTTATTCCATGCATGTACTTAGCAATGACCTATTAGCGTTACCTGGCAACTACCCACTCACATTTGAAACTTGCCAACGATCTAAAACAAGCTTTTACTTGAACTTTAATAAGCAGATGACTGCACAATTTAGCTGTTAGCACACTTAAAAGTGATTTATATGCAACGAGAGCCGGGCTCAGTGAGAGGTGCTGCGTTTTTTCTGCTGCTGCAGAAGCAAAAAAAAAAAAAAAAAAAGCTGCTTATGGGGAAGGGTGTTGTTGGAGGTGAAAGAGTTCACAGAGAAGTTGTGCATACCACCAAAAATGGGGAAAACAAACAGTTTAGCATTCTAAGGGATTCAGTTAGTTTGTAGGAGAGCGTGGTGCAGAATCCAAATTAATTCTATCCCAATTTATCCAAGTTGCTGCATTTCTACCAAAGTAATTCTATGTCAGTTTACCTAAACC
Organism: Adrianichthys oophorus; assembly: GCA_036245035.1. Classification (NCBI taxonomy): domain Eukaryota; kingdom Metazoa; phylum Chordata; class Actinopteri; order Beloniformes; family Adrianichthyidae; genus Adrianichthys; species Adrianichthys oophorus. The sequence continues at coordinate 1,123,417 of BSAI01000104.1, forward strand.
AAATATGTTGTTATGCAGCTGACACATTGTCTTCAAAAGGTACTAAAGCAAAGATTTAAATGTGAAAGCTTTGTTTGCTTTTGTATTCTTCTGGGCTGGAAATGTTCTTCTGACATTGTGTTCCTAAAGTTCTTTTAATGGACAAGCTTCTTAGCTAAAATGGATTTGCTCAAGATAAAGGCTCTTTGCCATAAACCCTGGAACACCGGAGATGTCACTGACGCCATCTAAATAACACACACTTTTTGACATACCCTAACTTTTTGACCATTTACCCAGTCAACATGAATCAGCTCATCCTGATGTGGAGAAAAAGTAATTTTCAGAAGATTCACTGATATGTCACACTTTATGTTAGTTTTGGCTGCATATCAGTGAAGGCGGCTTTTCTCTGCTGCAAAATACGCTGGAATTATGTTAATTGCATCAATGGTTGAAGAGTCCTGGATGTCATAAGGAGAGCTAAAGATTCAGTGTTAAAGGGTGCATTTACCATAAATCAAATGGGCTTTTTTTATCTTTTAGGATAAAATGTTCAGTTCTGGTTTGGTTGTTATTTCACCAATTTGGTCAAGTTTTTTTTTGTTTTTTTTAAAAAGGTTTTAAGTTCTAATAAACTGCAATAAAAACCCAAATACTGTCATTCCATGATAACGCCTGTGTGCTAGCTGAATTCTTCTTGTTGATCTAGCAACCCAAACTTTTCTCTGTGAAAGTGTTTTAAAAGCAACGCTGTACTTCACTGAAAAGAAACAAATCAATTTGGACTTGAAAGGATAGTTATGTCATTCTTTCATTCCATGTCCTAAATATTTATTCTTTAAATACCCACTCTGATGAAAATCCTGTTTTGGGTTTTTTAACATGTTCTTGTAGCATTTTTCAGATGATTGAGGACTTATACAAAGAAAATTCTGCTTAAAATTGCATTTCTGAGTATTTATTTATTCAAATCTTTGTGAATTAGGAGCAGACAAAAATGCAGTTTGAAGAAGGACTAGTTTGTGAGGTAAAAGTTACTAATACAAACCACGACCTCCCTGCTCCACTTATTCTAGTACATCCACATAAGTCTTTGTTTTCTTTGTCTGAGCTGGAATCTGGCTCAAAACTCTACAGCTGGATAGCTCCAATGTTGCTCGCCATTTTGCCATTTGCCACTGCTAGGTCAGTGTTGTAAAGGGCTGTAAGCTAGCGGGAGAGGGTGTAAACACATGTAAACAGATGGATGAGTCATGCCAACAGTCCTGCCCACAACTCAGAGGTAACTTTATAATGAACTTTTGTCGCTCTGCAAAAACTAGATTCTACAAAACGACATTTTTTTTTTTTTAATTTTGGCAAAAAACAGCATAATCATAATTAAAAGACCACTAGGAACAATTTTAGATTGCCTAAAATACTGTATTTAAGATTTTTAGCAAGTTGGGAAGACAATTGCTGGTCTTTGAGATTTAACCTGACTTCCATGTTCAAAGTGTCTGAGACCATCTGCTCTTTTCCCGGTATCTTGTTTATCTACCTCTCTTTCATTCCTCATCCTATCAGCTCCAGCACCGTGTCCTGATAACCAGCTCATCATTGGAAATGTTTGTGAGCTGGCAGGCATGTGCTTCCAGGACGATGTCCATATGCATAACACACACTGTGCCTTTAAATAATTTGATCGTGTGTGTCAGCATTGCAGTTGCATTGCTTATTATGGGCTGCAGGAAAATTGTGCTTATATCTGTGAGTAGGGCTGCAGCATTAGTAGAAAATCTAAACATTGAGTAATGAGGGGAACATTGCATTTTTACAAGATTCTCTTGTTAGTAAAAAGAAAAAAAACAAGATTGTTGCTGCAGTCAGAGAAGCAAAAAGATTTTCTGGGGGGTTGGAATGCCTTTACTGTAAGGAGCTGAAATTGACTGAGCTGAATTGTGATGCATCTTTTTAAAGGAGGTACAGCTCAGCTGAAATTCATCTACAGGAAGGAATATCTGGGTTATTTATTGCTATAAAATTGTCTGCTTCCAAGCCTTTGAATCAGTGTCTTGTGAGCTGCAGCTGCAGCAGGAGAGTTGACAGCTCTCTGTGGGATCAGGAAAGCTTTGTAAAATGGATGAGGTGTGCTTGATTGCCGGGCAGACTTGGACGCTCATTAGAACAGATCAGACACTGCTACTACTGTTTGCCTTTGTCTGTGATGTGTGGCACATTTTTCTGTTATGACAAAGCAAATCCTGTTGCCTTTGCTGTTACATTTTGCATCAACAAGTCTTCAGCTGTGAAGTAATCTGTTAGACTGAGGGGTGACACTGTGCTGCTTCCTATTGCCTAATATATTGATTTTTGTCAGTGTGGGCGCCTTGGAGAAGCGCTCAAAGCTTTGCTGTAAATATACCTGTGAGAATCTCTGCCAAAACGCACACGGCACCTGTCATCCAGGTAAACTGTGCCGCTCAGTCTGACACCGGGACTTCATCACAGCTGCAGTCTTCAGAGCTCCTCTCTGAAAATGTCAGTGTGCACTTCCCGTGAATGGCAGCTCCTCGTTGGAGTTGCACCATGACAGAAAGACTAAACCACCACTCTTGTGCAGTTTCCGTTTTCTGACAGATAGCTGTACCTTTCACTTCTTCCGCAAACAATCTGCTTCCTCCCAGACAATGCGGACAGCGTGCTTCCTACCGTAGCAGACTCTAATCTGCTCAGCCGATGCACCTCCTGCTCCAGGCGTCCTCTGGTGGGGCAAACATGACGACAGATGCTGCTGTACTCCACATGTACTTAAACTAAATACATCAGCAGTTCTTTTTGTCCTTTGAACTCAGGAGGGGATCTCCAGAAAGGTGCAATCCTGAGGTGGATTCTCTTGGATTTTATTTTTGTTTGTTTTTTTGGTTTGTTTACAGCACAAAAAGATAAGAGGCTTTACTTTCTGTGTTGAGCCACATGAGGCCTCTGCCTTCCCTCGTGGTGGAAATGAAACCCCCATCATAAAAATCTTTTCAAATCCAGAGGCTTTTAAGGGATAATAGCAGTTCTTTTTAAAGTTGGTGCTGGTTGTCTGAGTTACCACCTCTGTGGGGAGAAAGGAGCTGGGAGGGAGATTTCCGGGATCACTTTCCTCCCCCATAAATTGTCTAAAAGTGACACTGTGCATTTCATATAATTAACACAGTGTGGGATTGCCAAATGCTATGAATGCGCTTTGAGGAATCTAGAATAGCTTTTCAGTCCACCTAATCTGGAATCTTACAATACAACAATGAAATCAGAGATATAACAAACTCATGATAGAAATATTGAAATGTTTTGATTAAAAAACAACAAAAATTAACACAATTGTAAGAAAAAACGAATTATTCATAGTCATAAATAGAGAGTTTGGCAATAATACAGTGTTGTGGTTCTAAATTTGTGGTTAAAAAATGGTTTTGGGAGGGTAGGCATAATTTGGGCGGGTTTAGAGTTGGTACAGCAATTTTTATTTCCTCATTAAAATATAGTGGGGGACTGAGACTTGAGAGAAGGAATGAATATGTTTGAGTAACTCTTGTTTTTCTGTTGGTGAGAGTTGTTGGTGCGAGCTGTACGGCGCTGGTTACGGCTTACAGTAACCACAAAATAAAGAACCCTAAAATGGATTCTGTCTTGGCATGTCAGTGTGGGAAAGAGACGCTAAAATACGCTTCAATCCAGGGAGGTGCAGTGCTGCCCTAGTCTTTGTCCTCCCCATTATCAGCAGCCAAGAATAAAATAAATATGTCCCATTAAGTTGTTCTATAAGTGCATTTTCTGTGAATGATTCTAATCATTTTAATTATTTCTATAATCAAAATCTGTGTATTTTGTGTCTTTCCTTTTAAAGTGCAGCGCAGCATCATGACAGAATACATTCCTTTAGTTTACTCAGCATATTCTAACAATGCAGCGCTTTATTTTATTTATTTTTACACTATAAATATTTTAATTTCCATTCAATAGTTAATCTATTACACGTTTGCCTAACGTTAATTTAGTGTTTGGATCAGAATAAACCTGCACTAAAAACACACGAGATGAGTAAAACAACTGCTTTTTGTAATATTATAAAAACAATAGATCACTTGTTTAATGAATGAATACAATTTTGGGAGAAGACTCTCTCATTTTTTACCTACTGTCTTTTTGTTGATATCCATCCATCTTTTATTTCTTTTTGTCCTGTAAGAGGATCACAGGGGTTGCTTGAGCCTATTCCAGTTTCTTCTGGGGTAAAGACAAGGCATGATTTTGCCATTCTATTGCAGGGCCACACTCACACTTTATTCACCTATCAACCTGACTATGTTTTTGGCTTTGGGTTCTTTCTGTCTGGAGCAGGAATGTCCAGCCATGATTTGAATCAGGGCCTTTTTGCCGTGAGACAGCAGTGCTTACTGCTGTAACCACTGTGCAGCCTTCCCTTTTGTTGTTTATTGTTACGCAAACTGTTTTTTCACTCCATTTTATTTCTTATACTTGAAATGGAATCATGGCATCTGGAACTACTATCCTCTCTTCTTGAAACGTTTCACCACTCATTCATGTAACATCATCAATCACGACTAATGAAACTACTCGGATGATTGGCAAAGCGTTTTAAGAAAAGAAGACGTTTTAGATGCAAATAATCAACTTCAAGACAACAGAATATGGATGCATCAGAATCGCCTTTTATACTATTTATACATCAGTATATATATTGTTTTATTTTATTTTATTTATTTATTGTTTTTTTTATCATTCTAGTATAAAACATTTGTCATTCTTTGGTTTATTGTATCACCTCTAATGCTGATTTGGACCAGAATTTCTCTAGATTCTGAGGAGCAGTTGAATAGACCAAAAAAAGTCAACCACAGACCACAATACGGATTTTAAACTTATGGCTTATTTATAACATAAAAATCTCCAATTGATTACATAAATATATAAAAAAAAAACAAAAAAAAAACGAAAACTCAAATAAAGTAATCACTATGGACTTTTCTTTTTCTAATTTGAAACAAACACTTGGTTATAAACCACGGGGCTGATCAAATTTTTACCTTGCAAGGCTTTGATTTTTTTTCTTGAACACTTTTAGTTTAATTATCTTTTTTATATTACTTATGTCCAAATCTTTCCTATTTAATTACACATATTTTACCCATTTGGTTCACAAAATGCAATAAACAAAATATAAAATGTCTCGAAACAAAACAATATTCCAAACAAAATATCAAAAGAGTCTGTTCCGTCCTTTGCAGTTCTTTAGGGGGTTCCAGGTGACTCAGCACCTGTGGAAAGTAGACAGTCCTACCATGATTGAACACAGTGTTCAGTTTCTTCCCCGTAGCAACTAGGGTCCCAAAGTTCTTGTCAGTTGCTCTTGTTCAGACTCCAGTTGGGTGGCTCGCCATCTCTGTACTTCCACTCTCGGCGTTGTGCGGGAACTTGACACTCGTGACGGAGGTGAATCGCACAAAAAAAAAACAAAAAACCCTGACCTGTCATGCAAGTGTAATTCAAAATAAAACACACATAAATATATATACACTTCAATCATAGCACTTAAATACAGGTCATGCAAACATGCACTGCACATTGTGAATTGCTGCTAACTCACATGAGGGTTAGCTAGCTAGCAGGACCTCGTGGCTTATTAGCACAGGTCAAAGTTGCTCAACAAGAAAATAAGCAAACTCAAAATAGCAATGTCCACTGCAGTCACCTTACAATACAAATTAAAATCACTGTCAAAATAAATCAGCCTCAAAGTAAACAAAGTGAAAAGAAAACACTGAAGGCACATTTGACTCACCCAATCCTCAGTCAATGTTAAACAAAAAACTGTTGTCTCCAGTTGTCTGGGAGGTAATATTTCAATAAAGGATAACTGCTTTTTCTTGGAGAAAACAGAAAAAACAGGGACAACTTGCTTGCGTTCTTTTCTAGTGTCTCTGAGATCGTTTCAGCTCACAAAACAACCAACTCAAGTATCCCTTCGCAAAAGATTTTCTGCACCTCCCAACCTACAGCACCCTCTACAGGAAAAAATATATATATACCTCTCTTTCTAACAAGATCTAGTAACCTGGGTTACATTATTGTGTACATTTCCAGTGTATTCTCTGTCAAAGTTTCATCATTGGTTCTGTTTGTCTTTTTTATCGATGCCTCTCTGGACAGCTCTCCTCTGATTGCAGTCCTTAAAGGTCCTCAGTGCCTAGCATTTTTTTCTGACTTCCTTTTGGGGGATTTTGGGAGAAGGTTTGAGTGGATTAGGAAATTTGTAAGTAATGACTTTTGATTTTAGCACGACTTTTTTAAGTTATAAAACCCTTGTTTTGATGTATTTTCTGAGCGCATGGTATCTACGTGCAAATGTAGATGACCTGCAACTATTGATGATGTCATCAAGGGTTAATAATGTCCGAAGTTGAAGACACTATCTTTCCATAGCTCTCCGTTTGGAGGGCTAAATGTAGGGGCAGGTAGAAGCCGAAGGGGTAGGGCAGGAACTCAGATTCAGCCGTAGAGTACACCAGTCATTTTTCCAATTTACAAGTTGGTTTGATGAAAATCCAAGATAACACACCCAATGTTTGAAAGGGATTTTAAGCCTTTTCTCTTCCTTTCTTCTGGTGGTGAGACCAGTCTTTGAGGAGCCTGTTCCATTCTAACTCGGAAAGAGAAGCTTTTTGAAAATATGAGAAATAAGTTCTGAAACTTATTCAAGTGGGACATTGGTTAAAAATGAAAATGTTACACCAAAGAAAAGTGTTACTCCAGCTTTTATTGAACCTAACATTTTAAGGTCACTTCACACACACACACACACACACACACACACACACTACACACACACCACAACGGAGTGTCAACGTATCCAGTAAATGTATCTTTTTTTTAGTCCAATGAAACATTGACAGCTTTGTTTGGAAAACTTTAACGTGAAAG
>BSAI01000104.1:1130377-1193814 GCA_036245035.1 Adrianichthys oophorus
TCCAATGAAACATTGACAGCTTTGTTTGGAAAACTTTAACGTGAAAGTTTTCAAGTTTGTCAAGAGTTATGAGCCCCTTTCAATGCTTTCACAGTGAGCAAAGAGCACACAGTAACTACTCCCTAACACTGCAATAGCATGATGGATGTGTACATGCTGAACAGCCCATGAAGAAACCTATCTTTATAAAGTGAAGGATGTGTGTATGACTGTTGCTCATACAGTGATTATTCCCATCATCTATTTTAAAGGATTCTGGTCTGTCTTATTATGAATGTGCCGTTTTTAGCCAAAAACCTAAAACCTTTGTTGTTTTTTAAGACATATTTTCTGAATGTGACTGCAAACCATTTTGGGCCTTCTAAGAAGATAGACAAGTGTTATACAAGTACACACCATGGTACCATTTAACAAGGCCACAGACTTGGTAATGTCAAAGGATTTTGTTCAGAGTTGTGGCAGATACATGCTAATGTGAGGAACAATAAAAGCTGGCTGCTGTTTTCCTTCTTTTCATTGTCATGCAAACGTTCAGCATTTCCACGTTTGTTTCTTTCTCTTTGCCACATGCACAAATGCAGGGGGGGGGCTGGCACGTGCTCTCACAGGGTCAGATCGCACCTTATTTTTAACTGCTCCCCTCACATGTCCCTGACCTACATCAGAGCATGAATAAAGCAGCAGAGAGATGAAGAGAGTCAACTTGGAAAAGAGGATGTCAGGGAGTGGTGGGGGTGTGGGGTTTGTGTGTGGAGGGGGGGGGGGGGGGGGGTGGGGTGACACACTGGCAAATCCAGAAAAATGCATTTTCCCCTGTGAAATGATGGTTCCAGTTCTGTCAGCAGACCTCACCAGCAACAGTGCTCCCACAGGAGGCTGCAGAGGGCGAGAACACACACACGCATGCGCACAGACACACACGAGTTCCCCAACACAAAAGGGAGATGAGGCTGTGCAACGATGACAATCACAAAAAAAAAGGCATCATTGTGAGTTTGACCCGACACTAGATAAGAATTCTTGCTCATAATGAACGTTGACAAATGCTCTTGACTTTGAAATATTGAGGCTGCGTGTCTGTATGACATCACAGGACAGCTGGCATCACATTTGGACCATGCTTTTGAGGCTTCCACCATTAAAGGGTAGTCAAAGGACTGGCTTTCAGGGCCGATTGTGCTGGGGAGAAAAAGGATTCAGGCTCGGTTTTGCATTCTCAAACTTTTTGAACAAGGTCCTTTTTTTGTTGTTGGAGATGACTGTTTTTATTGCTTGAGGCCATCGATGCTTTCCGTGCCTACATACTACATTTTTTGTTTCTGTTGGGGTGTGCAATTCAGCACTCCCACTTTAAATTTTTGAAAGATGAAATTTAGCAGGAGGAACCTCTGGGTGTTGCATGTAAGTCAATTACATGAATCATCCACTTTGGTTTTATTGTAGAACAAACAAGTGTGAGCTAAACACCTTGGAGCTGGTTTGTTCAGGGACATGGAAATATACTCTACAAATACTGCCCTCCCCACCAAGTATGTCCTTTAAAGGTGGCAAAGCTTTCTTACCTCAGGAATCCGGCGTTCTGCTGCCCTGCACCAGCACGCACACACAAGCGTGCCTCTTTACACAATGCCTCCTCTGTGTGTTTCCAATCCCATTTCATCAGCAGCCATCCAGCTTGGCTAATGTTTCCCTGAGCTGTGCGTTTTAACGCTCATACAATGCCTTTCAAGCTACATTAGGAAGAGAAGAATTATGTGTATGAAGAGAAGATGTAATTTATCATGATATTAGCTCTACATTATGGATGTAAGGGGAGTTGATGCTCTCCTCTGATTTCTGTCCGCTTCATAAAATCGTCCTCGTCTCATTTGCTTTTCTTCTTCTGCTCTTCTCGCTTTCCTGCTGCTTTTATTTGTCTTCTAAGTTTGTTTTATCACTAATGCTTCTGTTGCTGAAATTAAAAGGATGTATATATAGAAAGAGAGAGACGCATAGAGATATCAATCCAATTTTCCAAATATGTGATGAATCACAGTCATGTTTTAACACTTTTCAGTCCCTTTCTGAATTTTTTTCCTGAATAACATTCAACTTCATTTGAAAGCTGCTTTTTGTGTATTCATTTACTTGTGGAATCATAGTTTAACATTTTGTCTTATATTTGTGTGATGAATCAAAACAGGAAGTTACGCTTTAGTCACATGCACCTGCACTGGCTTGACCCGTACAGGTGCTGTGGGTTTTTGGGTTGACTGGGCCCATAGAGGATGGTAAAGGGGTGTGGCCATATTTTAAGGGGAGCACAGGCGTGTCTTGCAGGTCCCTTAAGGCTCATGCGGCCACCTGAAGGGATGTCATAAAAGTTGTACCATTGTTGTGAAAATTACACGCACTTATGACATATGGGTGATGCTGTGGTAAAGTGCCATTGCACCACACTCTAGTCATTAGTAAACGTCCTGTTAAACACGTGCAACAGCTGCACGCACAGGGTTTGCAATTGATATGTACGTGCCCGTAGGATGACCACCCAAACTACGCTCTGATTATCTCATTTTCTAACAGTTAAGCTGTAAGCACAGATTGCACAAAGGATGCCTGCGTGTCCCCTACCTCACCATTATTTATGTTTGCGTGTTGCATAAGTCTTCACTACAGCCTATCGCTCGCAGCATGTCAGTAGATAATAATGTTTATGAACATTTTCACTCTACAGGCCCTTCAAGTGGTATACTATCTTAAAATGTAATGTGGGCCGCCTGTGTGCTCTCCTGCAGACAGCTTGTTTCCACCCATAAGGGCAGTAGTGTCTGAGACTCAGCCAGAATGCAGCATTAACTCTTTCACACCACGTTAAGGGTTTCCTATTTTTCCTTCTTTCATGGTGTTAGATGTTTGTCAGCAAAGAGACAAATATTGGTTATTTGGTTCAAGCTTCAAGAGGTTAAAGCTACAAATGCAATTAGATATGTCTTCTGCAATGTAATTACTGCAGCAGCTGATTTAAGTCCTTCCACTCGGCTCTCTTGCCTCAAGAGTCTGCTTTTAAAGAAGTGCCAGGGAGTTCTTCATTCACTTTACCTCTTGTTTCTCCACAGATATTGATGAGTGTGCAACGCAGATGCATTATTGTCAGGCCAACACGGTGTGCGTCAACCTTCCTAGCAGCCATCGATGTGACTGTCTGCCAGGCTTCACCAGAGTGGATGAATACTCCTGCACTGGTATGTCTGCCCACAATGTTGATGTTAACCAACAGTTGTGCTGCAGTGGTTCTTTGGGTTCAACTGTTTACTGTACTGATTGCTCCAATGACTCTTTCAGATTCAAATGTTTCTCTGGAATTCAATGCAGACTTTTTCTGAATTCCTCTAATCACTCAACTTTCCAGAGGCAGACCTCTGTTTCCATTTCTAGAGAAAGGTCTTTGAAAATAATGAATCGATTTTTGGTCTAGTCAAAAGCAGACATTATCTGCTGTGTAGCTTTCTTTTACTTTTAAGGAGTAAAACTCTGTACACAGCATCACTAATATCACGCTCTTGAATGTGCATTTAGCCCATGATGTTCACACTGGACAAACAGGTCGGGGCTTATTTTTCTTTTGCTACTGTTTTATAGTGCAAGTACGCCTCCTAAACTTGGAAGAGTCTTGGTGCAAAATGTCAAAGCGGTGCTTAATTTGCAAATCTTGCTCCAGGCTTTTTCTTTCACAGCTCTATTCCGATATATGAAAGACTTGGTGTCATAGAATTCTGGCTGGGCACAAACAGGAAATATTCAGTTCTCCTTTATGATCACTTTTCAAACAGTTTACACTTCCAATAATGAAAAGGGATGTCATCACTGCCAAATCTGAGTCCCTAATTGGTCAAAGTTCAGCCTAATTTAACTGTAACTGCAATTGCTGTGTGTTTTATACTTAGAGACAAAAAACAGTCGTAAAAACTTGCATAGCGACACATGAACGCAAGCATTTTTAACATGGAAGCCCGAAACGCACATTATCACAGATTTTTTTTATTGGAAGTGGTCGTTTGAACGTGCTTTGTCAAGGGTGGTGTAGATGTTGCTTCAGGGTACAGCTGAAAAAAACAGAAATGACAACAAAGCTGTTTTCAAGATGTTTATTTAGTGATCCTTTAGCATGAAAATATTGACTGAATGAGTACTGATTTATTATCCATCATACTGTACATCTTAGTGTGAGGTATGCAATTAAAAATCTAATGTACTTACATCTTATGTCTAATACACTATTTAGATATTTTTTGGTGTGTCAAATCTCACTCAGATGAAATAAACTTATTGTTGACATGATGTTTTGTTTGTGCCTCCCTGCCTGCATAAACGAACAATTAGGTCCTGATCCGATCTTTTGTTCTGTGACTCTGCTTGTGCTCTGATTGCTTGCTGCCTGCCCTGACCCCTGCCTGAACTCTGACGACTCTAATCACTTCTTAGATCATCCTATGCCTGCGTTTGACCTCTGCCTGTCTGACCCCGAGTTAGCTTTGTGGACTGTAATATAACAACTGTGTTTCTTTATAGCTTATTGATTCTGTGGCAGCCCCCCCCCGAACATGACCACTGTGATCAATCTTCACAAGGTTTATCGATGAATACCCTGTAAGATACAGTTGATAGCACAACAACTGTGTCTTTCAGGGCTGCCAACTCTGGGCTGCTGGCTCAACTTGCCAACTTGGCCGTGAGGCTCATGTATTTGATTGATTTCTTACTATCTCACGCCACACCTCTATTTCTCACACACCTCTGTTTTCTCACTGCTTCTCAAGGTAAGCGCAGGTGTGTCTGTCAGTTCCCTTGAGGCTTGTTTGACCACTCTAAGGACATCATGAGAATAAAACTTGCAATTTTCGTGCGCATGGTAATTGTATCGTGAAGTATTTGTAAGGATACGTCTGGCTCCAAATAGTGGTGTTCATATTGAAGAAAAATGGCGACTACACCTTACTTCATTTGGTTGGAACCATTTTCTATGGGTGATGTCACACTCACTCCATCCAGTTCTCTTATACAGTCAATGGTTGCTCTTTAAAAAGTTATTTACTTTCTTATTACTTCACAGTTCATCAGTTTTTTTACCTTGTGCTGCTTTATTTCACAATTACAGTTGACTCGTCTCATGTCTTGCCGCCGTATTGAGAGACTTTTTTTTTTTCCTGCGCTGAGTCTCACTCCAAGCTTTAATGAAAAGTTGGCAGATCTGGTCTTTACATATCACGTAGCACCATAGTGGTTTTTTTTCAGTCCAGGTGGTTTATTTTCATATTTTGTTTTCCCATGTTGTTTTCTTAAAGGGTGTCCAGTATCCTGCTGTCTGGGGCTTAAACAGAATGTGTATGGTTGTGCTCAGTTTTTCTCCAGAGAAGTGTTCTTTAATTAGCTCACAATTGGCATCCGGGCAAGACAGACATCCATGGACAATCAATCCATTATGAGGCTTGTAAACTGTCCGAGCTGCTGACTTGGGAGCCTGAGGAGGACTCTGCATCTGCTGAGAAAGATAAATCCTACTGCTGTCTTACTGCTTTTCCTTGCACATCTCTTGTGAGGGTGTCAGATCCCTGGACTTGGTACCCTACATATTACAATATCCTGAATAAAATTATGTTTGTCTAAAAAAAGAAAAAAACTGAAAGGATGGGATTGCTTTTTATTGTAACATTTTTGTTTCCTTATTTAATGTTTTTCTAAAAATATTACAGCTAAATTTTTTTAACTGTCCAAACTCTGGTGTTTCTTTCTTCTTTGTGAAATCTGGTAGCAATGGAAAAAAAAATAACTTATAATGAGCTTAAGTAATTGAACAGTTTATATTTAAATAATCTTCTTTTGTTTGAGATATTATACATTTTTCAGTGATATTGTATAAATAGCATTGTTCCCATTATAGTACAACCAAAAAAGATCAGAAACATTGCTATTTTAACGTTTTTGATTGTTTTTTTCCTCTTTCTTTTAAAGCTTTGCACTCTGAAGAAATCCCATATAGTTTTACAAGCTATCATGCTTCACCTTAATAATCCTTGCAGACTCAAAGTTGCCTTTACAAACATCCTTCTGTCCAGCTGGAGCATTTCCTCTTCTGCTGCACATTTTTTAAAATATCAGTTTTACTCCTTAGATTTCTGATAAAACGTTCAAACTTCCTAGCAGACAGGGAAGTAGAGGTCATGCCGTCACAACATCCCAGACTCTTTTTTTTTACATGCATCCCAGATAGGGTTTTTTTTGTCATTACCCACATAAAGAAAATACACATGTAAATCTATGAATTTTATGTGTTAATACCAACATGGTAAAACCAATTTTATTGAATTTTTTTCGCATATTTGGGCTAATCATATAACTAATAACAAAGAATTTAGATTACAAATGAGAGAAATATCCATAATAGTTGAAGTCATTCCACTTTAAAGTAAAGATTGTGATCATCATAAAAGCTTTGATTTTGCTTTAAGTCTTATTCAGGTGCTTCTGACTACAGCATTCGATTAAGTGTTTAGGGTTGTCCAGATCCGTGGAAGGTCATACAGAGGACTGACCACATCTTAAAGGGAATGAAGGTGTGTCCTGCAGTTCCCCTGAGATTCATATGGCGACCTAAATCAAGAGGACACGGCTATAGACATGAACGTCCTGAACTGGAAGTCTTTGACTGTAACCGGAAGTACCTGTATATAGCAAAAAACTATTTATTATAACTGGCAAACCTAACAGTTACAGTTTTTCACGTTTTAAGCTTTAATAAAAGTTTTTCTACAATTCTGAACACTATAGGGTTATAATTTGTCGGCAGTTATACCCACCTCTGACATACGAGTGATTGGGTCGGTTGATGCTTTATTACAACTCTCATTCTGGTACTGGCTCCTTTTTGACCGCAAGTAAATGGGTGTGCATGTGTTGTGCTCGTAGGACATGCCCACACAAACTACATTCTGTCTAATTTCACACTTATCACTTAAACGGAACTAATTGGGCCCCTTGGGCAGGATGGGGGGTGATGGGTGGTGGTGGGGGATTAAAATGAAAATCCATACCACACACTTGTGTCATTTCACCCCTATACTTACCTGCACATGTGTTTAAGTGTCCGCTGTTGACGTGTCACCCAATGCAAGTAAACAAAACATTTTTGTCAACAGGCTCACCAAACAACCTACCATCTTAAAAGGTTTTGTGGGCCACCTGCATGCCCCTACGGGTTAGACCATTTTTCACTGCCTGTATGAGCAGTTGTGACTAAAGTGTATTGTTTAAATCGTTAAATCAGGCTCAATGCAGTCATAATGTTGGACATGTTTCGGTGAGACATTTCTTTCAAAATTTGCAAAAAACAGATTTCTAAAATCAATTGTGTGAAAAATTAGTAAGTTGACATTGTTGATTACATAATTTCAGCCTCATGAGTTTTCAATACATTATATTGTCTGACCATGGATCTATGAGAATTACTCAGAAAAGAATACAATTAGAAAGCATAAGTATGTGTTAAAAAAGAATGTGCTTTGTCCACTTGGTATTTGTGAAGCTGTGTACAATTAATAAAAGAAATCCCATGAAGAGTAGAGCTCTGTGTATGTCTGCTTCTAGCGAGGAGCCAATTATTGTCCATGCAAGTGATTTATGCTAATGTGTCCAGTTAACACAGAAGGACTGAGCAGATGTTTGGAGCATAACAAGACAGCTCTTTTACTTAAAGCTGCTTATGACCAGTAGGTGATTTGTTACTGTAAGCTTTTTTTTTTTTTTTTAGACAGGCGCTTTCATAGTCTCTGGTAAAATGGGGAAAGCTCTTGAAAGTCCAGTGTTGAAGCTTGTGGTGCTCTTTGGAGGAAGCTATCTGCTCATTCCTTCATCACTGCAGTTAGACCTGCTGCTTGACTCTGTAAGAAACTGCTTCTAAAGGTGCATAAAGGTCACAACAGTCTCACGCAAGCTTTGAGTGTTGCTGCATTAGACTGATAAGTGACTGCTGGCAGACCACGATCAAAGCTTTACGTTCGCTGATCTGAGGTCTCGCGTGCCCTCCTGAGGGACGGTGGATCTGGAGAAAAGAAGCAGAAGTCTGGTTGCCTCAGAAGCCGTTGAAAAGGAGAATTAATGAAAGAAAGTGCTCTTGACTACACAAAAATTGGTCACTATGACCTTAATCCAAGTTTTCATTCAAATATTTACTGATTATCTTTTAATTACGTTTTATAAATGGTAATTTCCCAGTGTGTAATATTTAAAATAAACAATGTGTCATAACCTAATATTTCTTAGAGTTGATGATTTCTGATAAAAGGCCCTAGTAAACTCAGAAATGCAATTTAAATGTAATTTTCTTTATGTACGTCCTCCATCATCAGAGAAATGCCAAAAGAATGTGTTAAAAACACCAAAAACACAACTTTCATCGGAATGGGTCTGGGGGGGGGGGTCAAAAATGTAACAGCAGTAAAGTGTCCCAAAGTACAAAGGCAAACCCAGCTGCCATGATCTGGGGATGTTATAAAAGGAAATAACAAGAATGACTAATGATATGGATTTCACCCCTCTTTTGTATTATGTCCCTTTCTTTGTTGCTCTTTGCCTTTGTTGGTTGCAACTCAAGGAAGTTCATAATGTAACCTGACTTAAACCCAACCGTTTCCATTTGTGCGAGGACATTGTAGTCATGACAGGCAGAAATGAGGAGGAACGGTAAAGGCCACAGGTAAAAGCTGTTTCTGTGCACCTGAAGAGCCCCACTTGTTTGTTCTTGTCTTTTTGCTTCAGGCTAAAGCTTTTATGTGTATAATGGCTGCTTCTTCATAAACACCAATGCAGCACTCAACTTTAAAACTTTTGGTAATTAGCTATTCTCGACATAACTGGGTTAGAAGCAACTTCTTCAGATTATCAATAGGGTGGGAATGTTTAGGCTCTTTATGATTCAATTTGATGGTAATTCTAGAAGCAACGATTCAATTACAAAACAATCATCAATGTATCTTGATTTTGTGCACTTTTAACAAATGTTTTCTCTTCACCATAAAGCACCAAACCAATGTTACTTTTCTCCACCAATAAGGAAGGAATCTATCAATATACTTGTGTAACTTTATTAAGAACAGAACAGTTGTGACATCAAAAATGTTTAGTTTGATGACAAAAAATCTTTCATAGTATCAACATTATCTAGGCTTTCAAGGACTTTTTTTCCCCAGAACTCACCGACCTTGAACAACATTTTGTTAGTTTTTTATCTATGGATGAGTATCATTCAGATTTTATCCATACTACTCCTCTCATCAATACTGCTTATTATTTCGGTATTCTTATCAATACTTTCTGTGTGAAAACAAGGAGGGAGAAGACAAATAAACTATGTACATGAAAACCTTTTATTATAGGACCATTTGAAACACAAGATTTTAATTTAACAACTGTGGTAACACTAAAATAAAATGATCAATAAATACTAGTGTGACTTTGTATTAATGACCTACATTTTAAGGTAACAACTTAAAAAAACAGTGTAGTTAATAACTAAAATGCTGAGTATATCAAATAGCCTCCTCACTTCAAAGAACAATGACCAATTTATATTTTAATTTATTTTACATGGTATGTCATATAATTTATTATTATTGGGAGGCGTGAACTTCTGGTTCTGACTAATGATGTCTGGGTGCCATCTTATTGTCGGCAGCCAGGTCTTCTTGTGAATATATGCAGTTTTCCTTTCTGGCACAGTACTTCTGTTAATTTCTCAGTGCTTTTTCCATCATTAGGCCCATCTCTCGTCATTAAAAAGATGCTTTTATTATCATTCATTCATTCATTCATTCATGCTTTTATTATCCAAAAGTTAAACCAGTTTTTTTCATCATGTGGTATTCTTTATTCTTATAAATAAAAACTCCCAACCACTTTTATTTGCTCATACTAGCTGTAATCTCATTTAAACACAAATCAACATATTTAGTTGGAACCAAACAAAAAAGGTGAACAGGTTTCTTCAACAATTGCTCACAATGGCTTAGAATAGATTACTGCACATGACCATGACCTACAAACCTGTGTCTTGTGGTCAAAAACAAAATCCCAGTTGACAATGTTGCACAAATCCCATTTCTAAATTCTGTGCTTAAAAAACAACAATAATGATAGAGAAGATTCTTCTTCATTAAAAAAGAGCAATATGAAAAACAGGAACCAAGAAGACTGCTTAGTGGTCTTTTTTTGTTTTTCGATTTAAACTAAAAGCATGAGTTTTCCAGACATTCCAAATGAACACAAAGAAATACATAAATACATAAATCCTAGTTTCCTGTTTGAGGCAGCATGCAGAAAAATGTGTCCTTAAGCAGCTGTAAAGATAATGTTTAATTTATTTTCAGAAAGCTGCTTGCATCATTGCTGTTCCTACTTTTCAGGCAAATCATCGTATAGGCTGCAATTATCATTCTGGAATCCCGGAAAATGATTGTGTCTGAGTTTAGCTTTGCCAAAATGTCTGACATTATGACAGAAGTTATCGTAAAAAAGCCACCCACACCCGAATGCAGCCCCACAATTTCCAGAATCTGAATATTACTTTGAACTTTTTTCCATTTATTATCTGCCAGAAAATTGCAGCGTGGACTTGAGCCATGATCCTACAGCAAATGGTTCACAAAGAATATTGAAGGAAGATTTTTTTCTTTTATTTAGAAAAAAATGAAAAGCTAATTATTGTGTTCAAAATGTTTTCATCTCAGGAGCACAGAGGTGCATTTATTATTGCGTTGACTCCCCTCAAGCATGCTTGTTATGGTTTAATGTAGTTCTGAATAATTGATCTGTTATTTGGGAAAAAGCTGTCACAGCCTTCCATTATACAGCTTCAGATTACATTGACATACAACTGTGATTTATTTAGGTGAGATTACATAAACAAATGTGGTGCTATATTTGTTGCCCTGACTAAAAGAGAAGTATTTGAGTTTTTGCTAGAAGCGTAATGAATAATCAACTACTAAATACTAGTTGTTAATCGAATTGACCTATACCATTTTAAAATCATATAAATAGATTATATTGAACAATACCATTTGGATTGAAGTGCAGTAGGTTTATTTTACTACTGTGGGGGGATCCATGATGCAGAGGTAGGGCGGTCAGCCTCTGATTGGAAGATCGCAGGTTCGGTTCTCACCTTGCCTGCTCGTGTGTAGTAGTGTCCTTGGGCAAGACACGAAACCCCACATTGTCTCTGACGGCTATAGGTTGGTGCCAGTGTTTGGCAGCGGCTGCTGTCATTGTGTGTGAATGTGTGTGTGAATGGGAATGTGACTGTAAAGCAGTTTGGGCCTTCAAAGAAGGTAGAAGAGTGCTATACAGGTAAACACCATTTAACATTGCCATGATGTAAGGTATTCATCTCTGAGTCCCAATGGTTGATTTTTTTGGTTAAAGTAGTCCTGGATAGATTTTAAGTTGGTGAATCAATCGGATCGTTCAAAATAACCCAATATTGATCATGAATTGCATCTTTAACTACAATTTAAATGAATCAAATCATCGTTTCATCTAATCGTTACACCTCTAGTTTTTGCGTGTCTCACATGCTGTTTTTATGTCAATCGTCACACGTTTTACCTTTTTACTCAAGTTCGCTTTACTGATCGATACTTAATATATTTTTTTTAATCATCCTATCTGTTTTCTTAAAGTTTCTTACTGTTGTTGCTGTTTTGACGATGACTCATAGAAGCTGCCATTTTGTTTCATGCATCATCCCCTACATATATTATTTTAAATTGTTATCACTGGAATTGCTGCATCGCCTGGAGATGTATTACCTGATTATTCATTCATTCATTCATTTTCCAATCCGCTTTATCCCTTTCGGGGTCACGGGGTTGCCGGAGCCTAACCTGGCTACTCATTGGCGAAGGCAGGGTACACCCCTGGACTGGTCGCCAGTCTGTCGCAGGGGCCACAATCACACACCCACACACACTCACAGTCACACCTAGGGACAATTTAGAGTGACCAATTAACCTATGAAGCATGTTTTTGGACGTTTTGGACTGAGGAAGCCGGAGTACCCGGAGAAAACCCACACATGCACGGGGAGAACATGCAAACTCCACACAGAAAGGTCCCCCAGCCAGGACTTGAACCGGGAACCTTCTTGCTGGTCCTGCTGAGGCAGGAGCGCTAACCACTGCGCCACCGTGCAGCCCATTACCTGATTAATGAAAATTTAATCAAGTTCAGTTCCAATTATACATGTACTGATTGTGGAAAAAAGGTGTGACGAGCGTGGCAACCTGTCTGTGTAAATCAACTGTTCAGAAATGAAGGGTTTGCTGTCAAACTGGCCTGGCACCAGAGAGTTTAATAATCCCATCAAGCACAGTTTTGAAAGGGAGGGGAATTCTTCTGATAAGTTTGTCTCACTTTCATCTATTTGTAATAACATCTGAGAAGCTGGTGTTTATTTTTAGCTTCCCAATGAAGGTTTGATGTAGGGAGTGTGTCTTCCACACCGTCATTAAAGCTGCACATCTGTCCACGTTGATGTGCATGTTCTGTTGAAGCTGCTGTTCTGTAAGCATTGTCTCTCCTTTGATGCATTGTTTGCCTGCTTCCTTGGCTGAATACAAATTGAGATCAGTAGAAAAATAATGCTCTGCAGCTATTTCCGGGATAGATTTACTGACAGAAAATATTAGAGGAACATGCTTTCATTAATGTGAATTGCTGCCTAAGCATCTTTATTGCCCTGAGCTGTATATTTCATTGGGTGTTAATTTTAATATACTCCAGAAGGAAGGTACAAACTGGGAGGTGAGATTCCATAAAGCAAAGGCTGCTGAATGAAAGTGTGTTTGCCAAGATAGAAGTGAAAAGATTTGCAGGATAATGACAACCACTTGTGTTTTTTAGTGCAAGGTCATTAGTACTTCATGTTCATGACATCATATAAAGAGTCCAACGCACTCAGCTGCTGTACAAATTTCTCACCTAACATCTTATGAAGCTACGTTCACACCGCCATTGACAACGCACGTCCAAATGACCACTTCCAATGAAAAGTCTATGTAAATGCAGACATTTAAACCCTCGCATTTATATGTCGCTATACACATTTTTAACACCGTATTTTGGGCTCTGCGTGCAAAACCCACGTCCGTTGAATGTGCGTTGAGAGTTAAACCAGTTTAACTTTGACCAATCAAGAACTTGGATTTGGTAGTGAGGTATGGGTGACGTCTGCTTTGATTGACAGAAGTGAGAAAATTAGATGGAGAAATTTAAAAGTTGCAGTTCGTGGCCGTCCACAATATGACACCAAGTCTTTCATATATCGGAATAGAGCTGTGAAAGAAAAAGCCTCGAGCAAGATTCACCAGATTTTGCCATTTTGCATCAAGCTTTTTCCAACTGTGGGTGCTGGACATGGTAAACAGTAGAAAAGAAAAGAAAAAGCTCCTCCCTGCTTCTCCAGTGTGAACATCATGCGCTAAGCACGCAGTCAAGAACGCATCACGTGCCCAAAGTGTCTGTAGTTTAAGGCATTGGTTAGCTTGGATAGATAAACTGAACATATGGGCCTTGGAGCTGCATGTCCTCTGTGATTTGGAGTCCTGTGTGGATAAATTAACTTGTTGTCATAATAAACAAATGAATGATGTTTGTAGACATTATCTATGCATGTTTATAACACAATTCACGTCTAAGGCAAATAAAAAAAACTGAATTTTGACAGAGTGGAATGAAAATACTACATTCACGTGATCTTTTTTTTTTATATTATGAAAGTATTGAATGGAGCTGGCTTGAAGTGGCTTTTCTGACCTGTAAATTGTTCCTTAGATTGGAGCGTGTTGCCTTCGGATGGACTGTTGTAATGTCCAGGGTGTACCCCAGCGGGTGCAAAAGATGTTTGGACACAGGGAATATTTAATCATTAGTAGGGCTTGGATATCAGGAACTCATGCAGACACTGCCGCCCTCGAGGTCTGGAGATGCATATCACTGATGTAGTTGCCACAGAAAGTTCCTCTAACTGGGATTTGAACCAAAGCCTTGTTTCTGTAAGGCCACCACCCCACTGTGCAGCTGAGTGCATACATATATGATTTTTTTTTCTTATCTTACCACTCTATCCCTAAACTATGAAAACAGCAATGCAACTTAAGAACCTGGGCTTTAACCATCAAGCTTGAAACATGGAACCTACATGGAGCTACAACAGTCCTTTTACATCAGTGTTTAAATTAAATGTTTAAATTAAATTAGTACTCTGGACAGTCATAAAGTAATCAACACTGTAATGCTGTCTAATCATGGTGAAGAACGCTGCTTGTTTTTTTCATCAGATAGCAGACAATTGATAACTGATACAATACATTTGTTTTTTAAAAAGCAAGAGTAAAATATGAACATGTTTTGGTGCCTGGGTTAATTAGATTCATGGGCAGAGAAGCTCACTAATTGCAGGATCAAAGTTGCAACAGAAGACTACAAAACGAAGGCTGATGCTGCTCTGTATCTCACTTAAGCGAGAACATGCAGACTCACTGACACATTTCCCAACACTTTTTTTAAAAACTGGTTTGTTTACAGACAGTTTATTTTTATGTCCATGGAAAAGCTTACTGCAAAACCAATAAACACCTTTCCCATTTTTTTACTTTCCAGTTTGTTAGCACTGATAGTAAACAACAGCAACTAGATAAAGAACAAAAGATCTGCATCACAGTAGTGCTGTTATTATGAAAACACCTGGGTATTAATATGTAGCTCTCATATTATGTCAATGCAAGTGAACCTTGAAGCCATGCAGTAAACTACTGGGGCATTTTTTACCTTTAATGTTACCTTATTGTTTGCTAATAGGGACAAGTGGAATTCATTTCCTTTCAAATAAATAGAAAACTGCTTTTAAGACACAACCACTTTGCATCAGGAAAACTTGAGCCATTTTTGTTGCTAGTTTTTGTAAGAATGTTTTACCTTTGCTGTGAATGCTGTGTAGTCAATAGTTTTAGTCTCACAGCAGTTGACAGATCTCTGCTAAAATTCACTTTACTGCAAGACTAGAACTTTTATTTTGTACATTTTGTAAAAACAAAATAGCGAATTAAAAAAAATGCAAAAATGACAAAGGAGACCTTGAGATTTTTGCCGTACCGTTTTTTTTCCCTCTTCTTATGGGATCGTCACTGACCATTAAATTTCATGTTGCTGAAAAGTTCTGCTTGACATTATGAATAAAGACAATGGTCCAAACGTAGGTGACTAGGACATGCTTTGAGAGTTTATTAGATGGAGTAAAAGTGAATCATGGGGGGGTTAGCTTTACTCCTTTAATGCACATTCTGCCAGGAGAAAAACATGAAGACCTAATATGGTTTTGTAAATACAACCCAGTCCTCACTGTCTAAGGATTTGTAGTGGGATCAAAAGTGGTTCTGGTTGTGTTGTGTTTTATTACTTCGTTTTAAACAGATCACCATCATGCTCCTTCAAGGCCTTTTCCCTTACACTGCAAAAGCTTGTTCCCTAACAGCTCAAGCCAATGTGAAATCTATATCTATCCATTTTACATGCTAAAATATATTAGCTTAGGTTGTCCAGGCTCATGGAGGGTCGTAAAGAGGAGCGGCTGCAGCTTCAGGTGTGTCTTGCTGTTTGGTTGTGGCAGCGTAAGGGACATCAAGAACATGTTAAGTTACATGCACTTATGACGTATGGGTGATGCTGTTGTACGGTGTCCTTTCACCACTCTCTATCCTTTAGTGAGGTGTGCACACTGGCTTCTTAATTCATGTGGTATGCAGGTGATATGTAAGTGCCTGTGAGATGCTTGTAGGATATCTACACAAACTACACTCTGATTGTCTCATTTTCTTATTTCGAACCTTTCCCTTGTACAGCAAGTTCCCTTACAGGAATTAGACAATTAGTTGTGTGGTTGCCTATGGGCGTCCTGTGCATCACCTGCACACCTCATGCATGCAGCATTCATGCACAGTCAGTCAGGAGCCAGTACTTACTCCTTATAAACAACTAGTGTGTGTAAGGGCATCCTACGACAGCATCACTCATGCATGATAAGTGCATACAACTTACATTAGCCTTACGAATACTTTATACACTTATCACACACACAACAATTGTACGTTTCATTTTCAACGACGTGCCTTAAGGTTGTCGCATTAGACTCTTGCGCTCCCATGGAGATGTGTCTGCTCCTCCCTACGACCCTCCACAGACACAGACAACCCAAAAACCTGCAGCACTCATGCAGGTCAATCCCCATATGGGTTCATGTGACTACGGCTTAAAGCATTTCCTAGCAATAAGTGTCCACACCATTTTAATGACACATTTTACAACACACGTCTTCATACAGATAAAATGCTACAGAGAGGGTATTGCAAGGCTTGAATCTTGGTGCAAACAGGTGCAATAAGAAAGAATTACACCAGTTTTTTTTGTTTTTTTTTTAACTTGTCCTGTCCAACAGCTGAGCAAACTCATAGCTGAGAGCCTCTTGTGCTGGACAGATTTTACTGTTACAACAGGGGTATTAAATCTTTGTACACACAAGGTGTATATTTGTATAAACCCCTTTTGTAATTTAGGCTAAACATTTTTAATATTGATTCTGTTTTTATATTTTTTGTTGGATTGAATGGAAAAGAAGAAGGGGGAAAAAGAGAGAGGGATGCTAGAGAGAGGGGTTAATGGCACGAAAGACAGGAGGCCCACACCCAAGAGACACAGCTGCCATTGCTGAGGGCCTTGTTCCCTCCACCACGGATGGGGTAAGGGACAAAAGAGGCCAGAGAAGGAGTGATCTCAGCCCCCAGGTGCAGATGGGCAGCCCATCCGGCACAGGCAAATCCCCCCGGAGCGGGGCCCTGTGCTTAACCCCACCCCCCACCCTCCACTCCACCCGCACAAGCAAAAAGGCCACCCCTCAAGCCAAGTCAGACCCCCACCCCACTAGTTTTTAACAGGCCTAGGGTTTGTTTTGCATATTGAGAGAGGCAAAATGACACAAACTACATGGGAGAAGCTTGTGAAGCGTGTGATTTTTTTTAATGAGGGATTTTATCATACACTGTATGACAGCATTCCACATTTACAAGGTCAAATCGTGGAGGACAAATATGGCTCTGCTTTTAAGGTCCCATCAAGAAATCTTTGTTGGCTCAGTGAGTTATTGGTGGTGGTGATCATTTTCAAAGGACTCAATATTCCTTTGAGGAAAACATCCTGCCGAGAAAAGTGTGAAAATTAGCTAGAAAGTGAGATGAGCTCTAGGTGAAAAGCATGTTGCTTTGTTGGATGACAAAAAAGATCTAAGCTGCCACTCCTTTCCTTCAATTACGCGGCAGCGTTCTCCAGGGTGATGACGGCGCAAAAGCCACGCTGACTGTGAAGGGCGCTGTCCGTGGTCCTGATTATCAGTTATTATGCATCATAAGCTGAGCCCTTCAGGGGTCACCTCAACATGTCCAGACTTGACACTACATCACTCTATAATCATCAGTAATTAGACCACATCTGACAAAGATGGGCAGCATTCTCATATTAGGTGCTTCTTGTCTCCTGGAGAATCACTGAAAAAACTACTTGC
Organism: Adrianichthys oophorus; assembly: GCA_036245035.1. Lineage (NCBI taxonomy): Eukaryota > Metazoa > Chordata > Actinopteri > Beloniformes > Adrianichthyidae > Adrianichthys > Adrianichthys oophorus. Next base: position 1,148,022 of record BSAI01000104.1, read on the forward strand.
AATGTAATAACTCTGCAGTGACACAATCATTTATTATTGGGGTGGTTTATTGTATTGCAGAGATGTCTGTAAGATTTTCCTAAACCCTGATGAGTGATTCATCTCATTAATTATTCTAGGGGGCATTGAGTTCATTCTGGGGCCACCTACAGCTGTAAGCGTCAGTACTCAATGCTCATTTTTTAATGTCAGAACAAAAATACACTGAGACTCTTGTCATTTATCAACCACTTAAGATAAACCAAGTTTTTCAGTACAAATACTTTTTTTCTCACTTTAAAACTAGTTTTTGAGCCTAAATGTAATCATGACTAATGAGAAAAGTTTAGAAGGCATAATACTCCAATCATTTTTCTAAATCTATTTTAAAAATGTTCCCAGTGTTTTTTTAAAATTATGATTATGCAATTTTAGCCAAAAAATGTAAAATATATATTTTTTGAAAGTTTAAAAAAACCTGTCATTTTCTTGGACATGATTTCTGCACATCGACAGGAGTTTACTAGATATTCACCTCTGAGTTGTTGGTGAGACCATGGGGCAGAGCAGTGTCTACCCCTTCCCGTTACCCATTTGTTTACACTCTCTCCTGCTAGCTTACAGCCCCTCACACCCAAGCTAACATTAGCAGTGCAACAAAAATGGCAAACAAAATTGGAGCTATCCAGTTGTACCTGCCCAGTGTAATGTTTTATGTCTATAAAACTTCAAAAAATCTTTAAATAATCAACTCATTATAATATATGCTACTGTAAAAAAAATGTGTACTGCATATCTTCTAATGGTAGCCTGCGTTTTTTCCACAAATTTGTCAGCCGGCACAGCGTTTATAAGAGACAGGCGTCTATTGGAGACCATTGTTTCCATCACAGACAGAATGGTGATGGCTATTGGATAATTTTGCAGGGAAATTCGGTGACATTGAATAGACAACAACAGCAGATGAACATTTAAGGATTTTTAGAAATTATGAGAACATGGTATTCTGTTTTGTTTAGCACTGGCTATGAACGATTCTTTTCTCTTTGAAGCATCATCAATCTCTGCATCTAAAATCTTCCGCTTTCAAAATGATCATTTTCCTGGAGACGCGCACCATTCCGTCTGTGTTCAATAATCCATCTTCAAACCAGTTCTTCTCATTCGTTGCTCGCTTTCTTTGCGAAGTTTTCAGCTTCTGTACTTGCAGAATGCCTTCTAGCTGTTATGAAAACTCTTTTTTTTTGTTTGTTTGTTTGTTTGGTAAAACTTTTGTCTGTGTTGGCCAACAAGAAAAACAAAATGTGAGAAACTGACTGATGCCTTTATGTTGGATCTTTAGATTGCACCACACTAACCATGCAACAAACATCCTGTCTTTTTCCTTCAACAGGTCAGAGGGGTTTCATTTGTTTTTGTTTATGTTTACAAGTTGCAGACAGTTCTGCAGACTTTTAAAACAATGATTAGGCAATTTGATTTTGTTTTTGATTTAGTCTGTAATACAAAGGAAGCATTATTTATATTAAAAAAAAGTAATAATTTGTTTTAGCTCAAAGTGCTCTACAATTAAAAACAGACAATAAATACAAAAAAAAGGAGAAACTTAAAACCAACCAAGCCCCCCTCGCCTCCATTCACACATAAACCCCTTGACCCCCTACAGGAATATCATTGTAAATATAAAAAAGACGTATGACTTGGCTCTGCTGTGAGGAACCAGCATATCGGTAATCTACTATACCAGGAGCAGCTCAGCCACAGAATATTGCCACATTGCCCACCCACACCAGGCAGCAACAGGGTCCACTCCAAAACTCCAGCGTGAACACACCCATCGATCCTTTGATGCGAATAGGGTGATTACAAGAGGAGAGTTGTATTTTCTGGATTCGCTCCTTTGTTTCCATGCATTCAGCCTTTCATTTGCGAGAATGTGGGTGCCAAACCTGTAGCATACAAGTGTGGACTAGGACGGATGAAGCCACTTCATTATTCGATTTTTTTTTAGTCCAGTTGTCTTGACTCAACTCCAAGACAACGCCATCAAAATGAGTGAGAACCTTCACCGATAAATCAAAGATGAGTCTTTAAAGGAGAACATTTCAGATTTCACTTGATGGTCTGTTTATTTATTCAACAATGTAGTCTATCAAACACTTCTAAATACCCAATCAAAAACAAGATGACATAGGTTTGGATTTGAAAACACTGATTCCCATTGGTTACATTTTTTTAATTTGATCTACTTATTCAGTCCATTTTTAATCATTTCCATTGCAAAACTTTGCAGGACAAAAAAAATGCATGTGACATCAACAAATGCAGTACTTATTGAAAATCAGTGCATGTGTTAAAGATCCATATTAACTAAACTGTCTCCACTCCCTGCTGTTGGGCTGGCTTCCCATTCTTTTGGACCCTTTCCAGATTGAGTGTTCCATTTGAGAGCATGGGTCTACCAGCTGCTTCCTCTGTTTGCTGATGAAATTAACATTTCACCAGCTTTTGAAATGTCATCATTCTTTGGCAGCTCATCAGCATTCCACACTCTTTAAACATCTGACCCAGATTTATATCTCTGTGTTGGAGTTGTATGTTTTCTATGTCTGCCTGCTTTAGTTTAATAAAGGTCAGTAAATCATCACCAGCAGTTAATGTGTTTTTTACTGTTCATTCTCCTGTAATTTTTTAGACATTTTGTGTAGTTCAGTGGGAAAAAAAACATTTTTCAAAAATGAAAGTGATATCTATTGCAAACATTCTACTACAGCTACAAGCAATTGAAGTTTCACAACTTTAACTCAAAGGATTTTACTCTGGAGTCAGCTTCTGGTATTCATACGTTTGAAATACATGCTTCTTGTGCTCTACAGTTATGACTTATTTTAACATTATAGAAAGATGAAAACTTAAAAAAAACTTTGGCCACTCATAATGCCATTTGGACAAAAACAAAAAAACATAAACCTATGTAAGCTATATCAAAATAGAAAACTCCAATCTTTTTTGTTAAGATCCATTTCTGAGCATATTTTGAGCTACTTTCCAGTGGTCTTTTGATCAAGTTTCTTTTGTTTTCTAGGATATAGATTCTTCAGAGCAGCAGTAGTTCATTACAAATTTGGTTCTGAGTTGTATGTGGGACCCTTGGCACAAAGCAAGCCCGCTCCTTTCCCCATCACCCATATCTGAGCGATCTGTTTACACCCCTCCCAACAAGCATTAGTAATAAGTCTTCAGAACATCGTATGTGAGCTGCAGGGTGGCGTAGTGGCTAGCACTCTCACCTTACTGTGAGAGGATTTGGTTGAGCGCTTTCTGTGTGGCGTTTGCGTGTTCCCCCGGCTTCCTCCCACAGTCTAGAAACTTCATGGGCTTCATGGGTTTATTGTCTCAAAATTGTCCCTAGGTGTAAATATGTGTGTGTGTGGCCTGTTCAGGGGCACCCCGCCTTCGCCCAACAGAAGCCCCGAAGCCCTGTGACTCTGAAAGGGAGTCTGTGAGTTCTGAAGTTGGATGAAAGGATTATATTTGCTACACTTAATTTATTTATTTATTTATTTTTTCAAATAATGGACCGGCTTCATGATGGTTTATTTGGGTGTGTTTTTTTTTTTTTTTTCCTGATTTCTGCCTCTTAATGCGGATAAATTCTCCTGCTGTATAATTTCAGCTTGGCCTGCCCACACTGAAGCTGCAATAATAGGCATCTGTGTCCATCAGTGCTTTGGTTGAGTATCTTCTTCATCAGCTCACATCCTTCAACACACAATATTTAATCATAAAAAGCAGCATTAATGAGGTCTGTTTTCTTTTTTTCATACAAACGTGTCCTTATCCCAATTGCTCTACAAACATTCAATTCCACTTTAGAGTTCAGCATTGGGAAGAACTCCACCGGACAAGAAAGGCTAAATAATTTCTGTTCATCGCTTCAGGGCTTCTCCAGCACCACTCATTAATTAAGCAGAATGTATTAGTCATGACTCCCACCAAAGCTTTTTTATATTAATGAGGTGTGTGTTTGAGGTGGAGTGCGGCTTGAGCTCAAGCCGCTGTGGGCAGAGTCCTGACAGGCACTTTCAGACGAAGCTAAAACATAATCAAGTACATGGGCAAGGCAGCAGCAGTGTTGTGTATCCTCACTGCAGCCTCATCAAAGCCTGTCCTTTGATGTATTGTTAATAATCATCAAATTATTTTGGAGTCTAGTTGAAGATAAATTAACTGCAGCTGAATCTGTTTGATAAACTCAGCACTCAGTCTTAAATCAATAAACATGGTGCAAAAAAATCAACTAATCTTATATTTATGAGCAGAATCCATCTATAAATAATGTAGCAGCTTATAAAAATCATCTTTAACCCCTTAAGTTTGTTCTGTTTGTGTTGAAGAGTTCATCACTTTTTTACAGTAGTGGCATCAACCTGAGGTCAGCTTAAAGACAGGATTTAGAAATTGAAAATGCTGATTCCAGGAGGACTCACATGCTGCAGTGTTAAAAACAATGAAGAAAAAGGTGCTTAACAAAATCAAATAAAAATGTTAAACAAAGACATTATTCCACCTACTTAACCATAAATACGACCACACATTGCTTAATAAGTACAGTAGAAGGAAACCGCATAAATGAATCTGCATTACTACAATCACCTATATATATATATATATATATATATATATATATATATATAACTAGAAGTTCTTGTTATTTAAAATTCAATTATCCATGTTGTGTTTAAAAGGTAAAATCTGAGTTCCCCTTTCCAGATCTCCATAGAGGCGAATGTTTACAGGCGCACTCCGATGAAACTCTGTTTTTTGTTGTTTTTAACATGGTCTTGTAGCATTTTTCCAATGATGGACGACATATATAAAGAAAGCTTAAAATTTCTTTTCTTAGTCATTTTTATTCAAATTGCTGTAAATCAGGAGCAGATGAAAAAATGTCATTCATATTTAGATCCATGTACGAGTTTGTTTTCCTCGCCTGTGCTAGCATCTGACTTGATATTGAAGAACTCCAGTTTTGCTCGCCATTTTTGTTTCACCGGTAATGTTAGGTTGTGGTCATGAAGGGTTGTAAGCTAGTGGGATAGTGTGTAAACAGAGAGCTCTCAATAATGGAGAAGAGAAAGAAGGGCAGGTTTTCTCTGCACCAATTATCCCGCCCACAACTCAGAGGCAAAATTCTAATTTTGTTTTTTCGATTTTAGAAAAAAAAATATCATACCGGTAACCACATTTAAAAAGCTTTTAAAATAGATGAAAAGATGATGGAAGTGGGGTTTTTAATGCTTATGAAAGCTTTTGCTTAACTGAGCACCATAATAATAAAATGACGTTTTGTTGTGCACTTTACTTCTAGCTTTTGGATCATTAAAGAACTGCACCTAAGGGGCTGACAGTTCTGGTTGGTTCTTAGTGTAAAAGTAAACCTGATAAATTGGGAGGACCAAAATCAATACAATACTAGATTGAGGCATCTGCTGCAGTGCTAGTATCCTCTGTGCAGCTTTGCTGTTCCCATCTGATGGTTTACAGTTCAACTTGGATCATAAGATGCAGTTTAATCTAGTCAATGATTGTTATCTATATATATATATATATATATATATATATTTTTTTTTTTTATTTATTTCAGCATTGAGGTCATGATTATTTGATGTGATGAGTATTTGGTGTGATCACACTCTCCCTTTAAAAAGCATTTTGCACTGTGGGCTGTCTTTTCATTTTCTTAGTTGGAGCTGTGCTAAACCTCCTGCAGCCCAGCAGGAGGTGAGCGTAGCTTTTTATGAGGGCAAAGGCCCCCACTGTGAAACAAATTTGTTTTCTTGTTTAAAAGACAAGACGGAGCAATGGCTTGATTACAAAATAAATAACAATTGATGTTCATTGTTATTTTCTCATAATTATGGCAACTAAACAAGTAATTGAAAAAAAAAGACAAATTGCATAAACAGCATTATAGTAACATTTTAGTAAAAAAATTCAAATAAAAAAAAACAGACATTTAACTTAAGATCCACTCCAGCATTTTCTTTGATCTGTTGTAAAATCCTTTCCAGTGGTCTTTTAATTGTGGCTATTCTGTTTTTAATCAAAATAAATTTAAAAAAATGTTTTTTTCTAGGACATAGTTTCTGCAGAGAGGCAGTAATTTATTAGAAATAATAAAGTAAGCACAAAGTAAGCAGAAGAAACCTTGTAGTCATTTCCCATCATTCCTTTGCTTACACGCTCTCTAGCCCCTTACAAGCCCCAAGCTAACATTAGAAGAGCAACAAAAATGGTGAGCAATATTGGAGCTATCCAGCCGTACAGTTTTGAGCCAGATTCCCTCTCTGACGAGGAAAACAAAGACGTACATGGATCTATTTGTCTGCAAGCGAATGCATCAGAAGGAGCGGAGCAGGAAGACTTTGCCTGACTGACCATCACGACTTTTTCAAACAGCATGTTTTGTCAGCTCCTGATCCACCACTATTTCAAAAAAGAAAAACTCAGATATGCAATTTTAATCTTAAGCTATTTTATTTATGTCCTCCTTTATGAGAAAAGTGCCATAAAAACATTAAAAACACCAAAAACACAATTTTTGTTGGAGTGGGTCTTCAAAGCCTTTCTTCTGTGATAAGTCTTAGATGCATGTTCTATAAGTCTGTTAATATTAGGAGGGGGTCATACATGCTTTATGTTGTGGATTGATCAGTCACCAAAGTGCAGGACATTGCCTTCCCTCTTTGCAGTCACAAAGACTGTTTCTAGAGTCATGAAGTGACAGAAGATGGAGAGGATACTGGAGATGGAAGATGGTGACGTTGAGCGGTGTGATCCAAGCAGCAGTTACCAGACAAGCTTTGAACTGATTTTCTTGCAGACATTATAGGATAACTTACACGTGTCTACAGGTTGAAAAAAAGAGATGTCACTATGTTTACACGCTGTGCGCAGATGTTTGAAATGAGCTATACCAACATATATTTTCTTTTTGTAACAAAGGTTACAGTTCTAAACAGATATGCAGATAAAAACAAAAAAAAACTGCATACATCATATTTCTCAGGATATATGTGTATATATCCTGATTATGCAATAATGAGGATTTTGTAATCTGTAAACATCTTTTCAAAGCCTTGAACTTTTACAATCGTGTATTACGGACATAGATCACCTGTTGCATTGAATGCTTTTGATATCAATGGTAGTTCTGCAGTATAAAGATGAAAAAGCTGCATGGTTTGTAGAATGTTTGATGTTTACACTGCCCCCACTTTAAATCCACTGTGAAGATGCCAGGCAGAAATACATATTTGGAAGCATGGCTGTTAAGAGAGCCTGCTGTTGACACGGGAAAATCTCAGCCATTGATTCATTTCCTTTGCCAAGTAGCTGTTTGACCTCCTCTCATAGCAGAATTTCTTCTGCCCGTCAGCTGAAAAAGGACCCAGACTCTCCCAATTTTACTGAAAACTTTTCTGAATGTGGTCTTCCTCTGTCTCACCCCAATAGAGCATGACGAGTGTGCAAGTGGCCAAAATGTGTGCGATGAGAACGCCATCTGCACCAACACCATCAGAGGACACCTGTGCACTTGCAAGCCAGGCTACGTGGGCAACGGCACCATCTGCAAGGGTAAGTTTCCGCCCCGGAACAGCCCTCCAGACACACACATGCAGACCCAAACTTTCCTTCACATCCGATCGGAGCTCATTTCCTGCCCCGTAATGACATGGTTCAACCCTCCCTCAAGTCACTAAGCTAGAAAGCAGCTGCAGCAGAGATGATGAAAATCGATTTTGGGCCAGTTTCGGGCTGTTTTTGACCGTGTGTGCAACTGCTCACTCATTCTTTTCCCTGTTGACCTGTTGCCCTTGTTTGCGGCTCTGGCTCTACTGCTGAATGGAAGCTAGTGTTTTCTCCAGCCAGTATATTTGAACCACATCTGCATATGTAAATATTTTGTTTACAACACAAACACTAATTTGCTGTTGCAAGGATGCTAAAAATGCATAAACGTCTTACATTGATAGAAAAAAAGCTATTTTCTATCTCCAGTAAAAAGCAGCTCTCAGCAGCCTTCTCTGTAATGACATGTTCACAGAGAAAATACTTGAAACTCTAAAATGGTTTTTAACATGGTTCAGTGGGAGATCCTTTAAGAAAGGTTCTGCCTTTTTTTCCTTTGACATTCACCAAACAATAGACTTAGAGTGAGAGAAGAGGTCGGACATTTGAGGTTGCGTGTTATTATGGAACTGCAAATCCCTGTATTCAGCGATGGTGTCCTTTTAGCATAATGTCTACACAACAATGTTATTATTTCTTTAATATTCAGCTTTATTCCACATCTGATCTTTGAGCTCTTGCCTTTTTTTTTGTCTGGAAATCACACTGCTGGAAACAAAAACCCCACAGCATTTCACCGAAATAAAATGTCACATAGCAGAAATGAAATAACTGCTTTTTTATAGCTTGAGCTTGAAGTTGACATGTAAAGTGACAGTTTAAACATTTTAATGGACCACAGCTCTGACAGTTACTTTGCCTGTACTTTTACAAGAATCCAAAGTTAATGCCAGAGGCTTATTGTCTTAAATTTGTTTTGAAAGTGTTTTAATTTCCGATGACTTTCTATGGTCTTGAGCAACCTCCTGGAGTTGAAAAGAGGATGGTGACATATCATAGTGTTTCAGTGTAGTCCAAGTTTAAATCAGGATTAGGTTTGCCACATGTGCTGTTTGTTTGTTCACCTTTCAGCACATCCCACCAGGGATCGCCACAGCAAATCAGCTTTCACTGATGGTAGAGATTTTGGTGCTTTTCCTGACACAACATGTGATCCGGGCTGGGGACCCAGCTGACTGATGGAGTTGTGACTGTATTTCCTTTCAAGTTTTTCACAACCTCTTAATTCTTAAAGTTCTTCACTCCGGCCTTATCAAACTTCCAGAAACAAACAACTTTGTTTGTGTCACAATGTATAAAGACAACTTCTGTTGCATCTTCTGTTTTTTTTTCAGTGTTTTCTATACACTACAGTTTATTTTTAGAAATCACATTCAAAGACATATTACTTCAAATGTGCTTTAAAATGGAGAGATCTGAATACAAATATGCAAACTTCCATCTGAAAAAGCTTATGCCATATTTTCTACACAAAAGGTGCATCTAAAAGCTTAAAAGGGCCTATTTCGTGCAAAATCATCTTTTTGAGCTTTTAAATGTATTATAATGTTAATTCCTCATGAAAAACAACCCCAAATCTGTATTTTGATCAGCTCACAAAACCCTGAGAATTCCTTTATACCCCAGCTCTCTGAGCACCAGCCCCTCCCATCCCACGACAACCAGTGGGTCATCACATTGTGACATAGACAAGTGAGAACATCCCCTTCCAGGAAGAGTCTGCACTGCCAGCACCACCCCCCAGGGTAACACAAACACACACTTTTGGAGCTAGCGTCATTTGGCAAAACGCTTTCATTTTATATTAAACAATCTGCACATCCATCTTTGAAAAAGTTTGGATGTTGTTGGTTTTTGTTGGCAAAACACACACACATTACCGAGGCCGGCTCTGGGATGACGTCATGAAATGGACAGCACCCACAAGGAACAGAAGCAGTAGTCTCAGAGATCGAGCCGTCTTACTTTTGCGTAGAAAAAGAGCTGACGCAAATAACTAATATTTCACAAAAAGCGTGCTCTATAGTGTGCCAAAGATAAAATATTATCATATATGGATTTAGTTCACTCTGAAAGGGATAACAATAGCATGAAATAGGCCTTTTTTTTTTCAAAAAACTGGGAAAACTGTTTGCCTTATAATCCAGAGGACCTTATAAATGAATTTTTTCTGGTTGTGTTAGCTGATGTTGAAACAACTTTTGGGAGTTACAAAACAATCTGGCAAAATTAGTTTCTTTTTTTCCAAGTTTCAAACACAGTTAGGTGTTTTTGTGAACACGCTAAAGTTGCTAACATATAGCAGTTTCGGACTGTTTCTAAAACGCTAGCAGTTAGCGTAGTAACAGTAATGTTTGTTTTAGCGATAACAGTCTGGTTTCTTATTTGTTGCAAACAAGGTTGAGAGTTACATGTATTGTGAATGTGTATTGTGAACATTTACATGTGCTTACATAGACTTTTCATCGGAAGTTATCACTTGAATGGGCGTTGCAGGTTCGGGGTGAGTGTAGCAATATAGTTTGGTATGCCTTATTTATGACATAAGTTTGAAAAGACCATCCATTAACGGTGCACCTTAATCCGGTGAGCCATGCAGTACAGATAATTTGGTATATTATTACGGTATATTATTGGGCTGCTTTGCTTGGTTTCAATAAGCTTCTGCTTTGTTACAACATTTATTTCCACCCAGAGTTGCAATACACTTATAACAATCATGTACTGACGAATGAAGAATCAGAGCAATGCACATCCGAAATGTTATTGGGGAGTTTGGACTTTGTGATACCCATATGCGACAAGTGTTTGTTGAGCACCCAACAGCTTATTTCACTCTTAGAGACACATTCAGGTCAGGTTGCAGGAGCTACAGCTGATCAATTGTAGGAATACCAGATCAAGGTGCTCCTTGTTCCACTGTTCCAGAGATCAATCTTAATTCTCCCAAAAACAAATTAAGACTTTTTTTCTTGATTAAATTTACACAAAAGTGGGTTTTTAAGACTGCACTGCTTTTTAGTCACAATCCCTCAAGTTCCCATCACATTCTGTATATGGAAATGCTCCAACTTTTACAAATGAACTGAGACCTGGGCATGAGCATCTTCTACTGCTTGTTTTCACCAAATAGCTAAGCAGTTGCAGATCATTTGATGTTTTTAAGGGTTTTTTTTCACCACATTTTTTGTCTAAAATGTGAAAGTTCTCCACAATCTCTCATAATCTTTGGGAAATATGTTGGAAGAATTTTAACCCAGCTGTTCTACCAATTAGTTTTAGATGTTTTCTTTGCGTGATGCATGCCAACAGCATGTCCCCAAATCAAACGGATCTGCTTGTTTTCCACAACCACAGGGTGTCTTCTGATATGGTTGTTAGAAAAATTTGAAGCTACTCATTGAATGAGGTTGGGTTTGTTTGCCACTTAAAACATCACCAACCATTCAGTAATTTTGGAAAAAGAAACTTTTAGTTATCAGCTACTTTAAATCCAGATGGGGACTTCTTTGTAAAGGGGGTGTACATGCTCAGCATTCTAAGTCATGCAAAGAAAAATATGTTTTTTTAAAGGCTTTAAACATAAGTACAGTCCTTGTGGGTTTAAAATGAGCAACTAAAGCTTTCCAGAGTCAGGACCTACTGTGGTTAAATAACTTTTTTCTAACCTACAATCATTCAAATCTATTCGAAAAAGTTTTGTCTGCAGCCATCTGTGGGACTATATTTATCAATGAAATCAAAGATTTGCTGTGGAGACTCGCAGAAGAATATTGGAGTTGATCCTGCGTTGAACTGGAAGCCAGAGATAGAATTTCAGAACTCAAGTTTATATCCCTGTTTTTTAGAAGTACTTAGAACTCTGGGTGTTAAATTTTGAATGAGTTGAAGTCTATGTAATGAGAGCTTACAAAAAAAGCAGCACAAAGAAAGCTGCAATAATCAAATCTTTTTGAACTGAATGCATGAACATTTTTTTGTTCCTAGCTGAAGGAAAATGTTCAGTCCTTAAAACTTATATAGGTTACCCAAAAGGCTCTGAATACACAGCAGCCAATCATGTTTCAAGTATTCCCTCAGACTACTTAAAGTGTGGAAACACAGTGTTTGTTTCTTATGGCTGTAAATCAGCATCTTTGGTTTTTTGGAGTAATACTTAATATATATATATATTTTTTAAAGTGAATATTTTTTTATATATCTTTTGAATGATCCTTCAGGTTTAAAACTCTATAAAATGATCAAATTAAAGGCTGTTTCAATTCTATTAATTTTTGAATGGTAAAGCTACAAAACATTTCAGGTCGCCATCGGCAGGAAGAAATGGGTGAAAAAACAGCTCCAAGTTTGGGCCTGGATTGGTGTCATTGTATGAGCCTACAGGTCAAAGGACAAGAGAAACTAAGGCAGGGCTTTGCTACCTGCAGATTTGGAGTCAAATGTGGATTCTATGGATGGATGCTAAAATTTAATTTCCCACTTTTAGAATGATCTTATGATTGTAAGGCCAATTGTTTACCTGTAGTTTACTGTGTGTGGTACCAACCAGAGCAGGATGAAGTTTTGTGTAGAACAAACATCACACAGGTCCAATATCAGGACAGTTAAATAATTAGTGTAATTCAAGGAACTGAAATTCACAATTCCTCTGAGTTATTAAGAGGAAAAGTAAACACACTGTGCATGTCAGTACATGAGCAGTCAGGACAGGTGATAAGAGGCCCCATGGCCAAACATAGAAAAATCCACAGTAAAAGTCATATTATCTTCAACCTCTCTTAGTCAAAATACCCCTGTAGAGCAAAAAAAGGGAACATTTTTACCAAAGGCACAGAAAACAGATGGTATATCTAATGCACTGCATCATGCAAAATATCTAAACATTAAACTCTGGACAACATAAATAAGTGTCAGAAAAGTAATTGTGTTTGTATATCTGTTTATTTACAATAGTTGTTAAATCCATCCATGGATTATTAGTGGATTAAAGATCTCACATTCATTACATAAAGGCAGGTTGCATGTCTTTGATGCTTCTCAACTTGATTTATGAACAAAAGAGAATATTACTTTTGGGTCATTTCACTAAGTAAGGTTCCTTCCTGAAAAAAAAAAAAAAAGTAAAAACACAAAAAGATTGGTAAAACCAAAAAGTGAAAGATCTCTGTCCCGTCAAACAAGAGTTTAATATTTAATCATTTCAATATTTTATGTTGTAATCTGTTCTTGGGTTTATTTTATGTCTTTACAGAATACAAGAACGTCCATGTTATCTAAAGAAAATGACTATGCTTTATTGCTATATTGCATTAGGATTGCATTGTGTAAACTATGATGTCCATCTGAGCAAAGTGTATAAAGTGTGTAGTGGAAACAATAACTTTGAACTACTCCGGGCCCTGAAAATAAATAAATAAATAATGTCATTTGTATAAATACGATTACTTGATTTCTTGTAACTTGACAAGCCTACGATGGAATACTTGTACTAGAATGAACAACTAGACTAGCTGCTGGAAGTGCTAAATGCCCATGTGTCCTAACATGATCACTTGCTTCAGGGTTAAATGGCCTAAAAAGCAAGAGCTGACTATTTAGGACATTACTGGTAGTTTGTCACAGTTATAGGATTTCCATGGCAATAGATGATTTCACTGCAAAAAAGAGGCTCCACAGAAATAAGTCAAGAATTCCTCCTACCCCATTGGTAGATTTTCTTTAATTATGCCAAAAAAAAAAAAAAAAAAACAACAACATAAGAAATCTGTCAGTGGGGTGAAATGTAAAAAATAAATCTTAGTCAGTAAGACATGTTTTCAAGCTAAGATTATTTTACTATTGATCACTTACTTAAAAAGATTATTTTTCTTGACACAGGGGTATTTTTTACTTTCTGCAGTGTTTTGAAACACAAAAGCATGGGATAGTTTGTCTAGTTTCAATTTGAATTTCAGAAAATTCAACAAAGTATGTCATATCATTCATAATTAAAACGACAATTAAAAAAGAGTTCTTTGTTAGATCTCCTGCTAAATGTAGAGTTTTTCTGCCACACACAGAATAGACTGACTATCAAGAATTACCTATTGACTAAGTGTTTAGCTTGTGAATAGACATTCCATGAGCTCGCAAGCAGTTCTCTCATTAAGTTTGGATGACTATTTGCAAATGCTTGGCTACAGTCCAATATGTGAGGATCTCATTAGACCTAATTCAGCTTCAGTCTTTAACACTGTTTAAGATGCATTTGAATGAACCTCCTTTAAGATATATTTCAGAACTCTATTCGGCTTACTCTGACTCTTTCCCCAAATGAGCATCTTTTGAGATATGCAACACCCCTATTAATTAATTCATTTATTAATATGATTGAATCTGACCCGCTTTCAAAGCGTCAACACACTTTGACGTGCATCAAGTAACTTTTGATTTCTGCATTTCTGCAATGCAATGTGGGTACAATCATTTTATGCTACATGAAATGTGATAAATGGATATTTGAGCTATGGTAATTATGATCCAGGGGTTACTTCATCAGAAGCAGCTGCAGTTGAACAGAATCAGTAAAAATAAAGAGAGCAAGAAAACAGAAAGCATAAATGACAACGGGAAAGAGCATCACATACCTCTGTTGATCTATAAAATAGATGTTAGGATGGGTGGCAGCATAGCAGCAGGTCTGTGGAGAGATCAAAGTAATTTGCACCGTCTTCATACACGCCCCAGGACTTTCAACAGGCTCATGCCACACACTCAACTGGAAAACACGTGTAAACAAGCCTGTAAATTTTCTCTGAGCAGTCTAATGTGAAATTTACAGAGTTGGATGTTTCAGACTGAGTTCATGAAAGGTATACTTGAGTACCAACACACAGAAAGATTTCTGCTGGATCACAAAAGGCATTTGATGATTAGAAACAGGAAAAAAAATTGTATGTACAAGTATGCAAATATGCATGTCCAACTGCTCATAAACGCACATTTCTGGTCAGCCAATCACACGGCAGCAACTCACTGCATTTAGACATGGTTTAGAGGATCTGCTGCAGTTCAAAGCGAGCATCAGAATAAGGAAGAAAGGAGATTGAAGTGACTTTGAACGTGGCAGGGTTTTTGGTACCAGACGGACTGGTCTGAGTGTTTCAGAAACTGCTGATCTACTGGGATTTTCACCCACAACCATCTCTAGAGTTTACAGAGAATGGTCAGAAAAAGAGAAAATATCCAGTGAGCAGCAGTTCTGTGGGCAGAAATGCCTTGTTGAGGTCAGAGGTCAGAGGAAAATGACCAGACTGGTTCCAGCTGATAGAAAGGCAACAGTAACTCAAATAACCACTGGTTCCAACCGAGGTCTGCAGAAGAACATCTTAGAACACGCAACACATCCAACCGTGATGCAGATGGACTACAGCATCAGAAGAACACACCGGGTACCACTCCTGTCAGCCAAGAACAGGAAACTGAGACTACGATTCACACAGGATCACCAAACCTGGACAATAGAAGATTGGAAAAACATTGTCTGGTCTGATCAGTCTCCATTTCTAACCCATTCTCATTCCAAAGTTGTCACATAGTGGTGCATGGGTAAGGACCCCTCCGCATCAAAAATTGATGTTTTGGGTGTCCCCAACTCGTTTTTTTGACGCGCTGGCTCATCCAATTAAATCAAGGCTCCCCAACCTCCAGGCCGCAAACCAGTACCGGTACCCTAACCTTAACCAGGTACCCATACCATAACCATCACCCGGTACCAGACGCGCATCGGTTCCGGACATGGTACTGGACGTGGTACCTGACGAGGACCGAACTGGGGTGCTGGTACTGCCCGTGTCCCGAGGTTCAGTCCATGTTCGTTATGCGTTTGGTACCACGTCTGACAAAATGACTGGACCCGTGATTTCATCAGAACAAGCGGCAGGTCAAAAACCAAATAGCCAGTGTGTCAAAAAATGACAAGTTGGGGACACCCAAAGCATCAAAGAGTGACGCAGTCCTTACCCATGCATCAATATGTGATGAGGAGGATATGCAGCTATTTCTGCTGCAACATTCAGATGGTCGGGTCAGCATTTGGCGTCAACAACATGAAAGTATGGATCCTCTCTGCCTTGTATCAACGGTTCAGGCTGTTGGTGGTGTAATGGTGTGGGAGTTATTTTCTTGGCACACTTTGGTCCCTTTAGTACCAATTGAGCTTTGTTACAATGCTACAACCTACCTGAGTATTGTTGCTGACCACGTCCATCTCTTTATGACCACAGTGTACCATCTTCTGATGGTTACTTTCAGCAAGATAAGGCGTCATGTCATAAAGCTGGAATCATCTCAGACTGGTTTCTAGAACATGATAATGAGTTCACTGGACTCACATGACCTACACAGTCACCTGATCTCAGCCTAATAGATCACCTTTGGGATGTGGTGGAACGGGAGATTGGCATCATGGATGTGCAGACGACAAATCTGCAGTAACTCAGTGATGCTGTCATGTCAATATGGACCAAACTCTCTGAGGAATGTTTCCAGAACCTTGTAGAATCCATGCCACCAAGAATTAAGGCCGTTCTGAAGATTATAGGGGGTCCAGTGTCCGGTGAGTGTATACAGTTAGAAGGATATTACTCATGCTTTTAGTCAAAGAACTCTTCCTGAAAACTTTTGTGTGTAGAATTTCGTTACTTTATATGACCAAAGTTGCAAACTGCAAGTGACGGAAAAGCCAAAAGCTTGCTTGGGAGCCAGTGTGTGGATTGCATTTTCGGAATTCTGCGGCAGCTCAGTAATTGCAATGCAGTTCAGGGTAGAGAACACATTGATTCAGTATGAAAATTGAAGGGTTTCACCTCGTTTGGCAAAATCACCCTTCCTCATACATTGAGGTACAGAATGGTAATCCTGTATATGAAGACCACTGATAGCAAAGACAATCCCACTCACTGATGACAGAAGCCAGTTAAAAAATACTGCTGATATCATTCAAATGTACTGCATTTTGCCTTTTATGTGCAAAGTAATTAGTGTTATGTGAGCAGGGAGTTGGAGGAATTTGTCTCCTCCCCCTCGAGATCTCATTACTTTGTGATGGCGGCAGTGTTGTCCAATCGACCAGCGCATTCCATCTCATTCCCCTCATACATCACCACAAGCCTCTTAGGAAAAGGGGAATTACTGGAAATGTGACTGCAGCTCCTCAGCCTGTCCATGCCGATGTTAATAGGAGACAAAATAGGTGTTTAGATTGGCTTGATGAAGGAGTCTATTAAAAGAAAACAGAGCAAAATTTAGTTTTAACATTAAGAATATGATTTTCTGAAATTTAAAAGGATGCGCTGGAGATGAGTGCTTTTGAAAAACAAAGGCTGATGCCTAAACAGAGTAAAAACTGCTTGTGTTTCTTTGAAACATGGAACAGCAGTATAGCAAATTTGACCTTTCCAGTTTATTACAACAACACCAAGAGCTTTTAGAGATTGCTTTAAATGCTTAATCACTTTAAAGTATTCAGTTTAACACATTTAAAATAAATGTCTTACTTTTACTAAAGTAAAGCTGTCATAAGTCGCATTCCCATTACCCCTGAGATTGCGCAAATTGGTTTTGTGATACTAAATTTGCTTAATGGAAACACCACAATTTCTAAAAAACTGGCATTTATCAAAGAAAAAAAAAGTGTTTGCGCTTAGAAGAGGTGGTTTTTGGGTCGTAACAAAATGGCCAGATTTCGCAAAACTCCATTGGATACACTTTTGTCGAAATAAAAGCGCTTCTTGGGTGGAAGTGGCTGCACTGAGTGCTGCACAGCGGGCTTCACGGAGGGTCCTGCAGCGCCACAGCTCCTTTGTAAAATCACCAACCAAGATTTCATCTAAATCGCTGCTCCCACCCAGGAAGAGCTGCTCCATGGCCTGCGCAGGCGACTCCTTTGACAGATGATGATGAGCGCTGGAGCCAAGACAGAAACCTGAATGGATCTGATGTTATAAACAGAAAAAATGGTCCAACTGCTTACTTGTTATTATTATTCTAATTATACCTCTGAACCTCTTATTTTTATACCGCTGAACAGGCTTCTTGCATGCGTCTGTTTACATTTATATAGATTATCAATGGTCTAGGTACGCTGCATGCAGTTCCCAGAAGCAGTGACGTCACCCAAATGCTCCCTTTTTGTGAATCAACTTAAAACAATTCTAGTTCTCATCCATCCTGTGGTTTTTAATGACTTGTCACGTGATTTGGTTTGTGTTTATTCACATAACAGTGTCATTGTGAATTTTATGTTTTTTCGTCATTTCTAGAATGTCGATAAAGTTTTGCACATCTGTGTAATGGAAACGCAGCTGTAGATAGTAGACTCTTAAAAATAAAATAAAACACATTAAATGTATATTTTTTCTTTTTGTCCTAAAACAGATTTTGCAGAGACTTTACATGTACTCATGTAGTTCTCTTTCTATTTTTGCTGCAGTCAGTCTGTTGACTACAATGTTTTGGGGTTTTTTTCTGTTTTTAGGCCTCAACTGCTTTTGGAAGCTCTTTCTGACTGTAGTACTGCTGGAGGTTTCTTCCATTTATATCACATTTTCCTTTCCACTCTTACCTGTTACTTGTTCATTTTAGAGATAAATCTTAAACCCTTTGATGTAACTTGTTGATCTAGCTTTTTGTAATAAATTGGATATATTTGAATTATACCAATAAAAAATTTTTGTGGCGCGTTAAGACATGCTCCACAAGTGCTTTTTAAATTAACTGAATTGAATGACCCTAGCTCTAGCCATTGAACAATTTGTTTCACCTTTGACTCTATTCTGAAACAAAGTAGGCATTATGCTATAAAAAAAAAACAACAGTATTTTCTGCACTATAGGGCACAACTTATTAAAAGGCGCATCATCAATGAATGATCTATTTTCAAACGTATGTCATATTAAGGCGCGCCAAACTGAGAGGCGCATTAAGTGAGACAAGAGTCAGTTTGTACTTCAGACTTTGTTAATGTCTAAAACTTGTGTGACAAGCTACACGTTAGCCATAGTATTCACAATACCTGTAACTCCCACTCTTGTTTGCAAAATAAAAAAAAATAAGAAAATAGACTGATAATGCTAAAACAAACGTTACTGGGACTATGTTAACTCCCAACCTTGTTTGTAACATGACACTTCTACACGTTTGCGACATTAGCATATTTACAATAAAACCCAAACTTCTTTGCAACTGGTAAAAAAAAAAAAAAAAAAAAAAAAAAGCAAACGGACATTTTGGAATGCTGTGTACCTCTAAAATTCATTTCTTTGATATCAGTTACCACAAACAGAATTACTCCACATTTAAGGTGTTTTCACTTAAAAGTGCAATGGTTTTTTTTTTTCATGAAAGCATTCAACTGTGTTGTAGTGCAGAAAAAAGGGTAATGGAAGTGTGTGATGAAAGACTGTTGGGTCTGACAAAAGATTCCACTGTGGTACTGTCCAATTTCATGTCCCAGCTGTGTGATTCAATTCAGTAACAATTCTGTTAGCCTTAGTTTTCTTAGTTCTACTTGGTCATGAGAGAAACAATGCTAATGCTTACTACATGAAAAATAATCACACCTTTGTACTTTTAAATACTTTGAAATAAAAAATTGGTCAACTCTTTCAGGACACTGTTGGCAGTAGCAATAGCTTTCCTCAGCAAAGGCTTGTGTCTTTTCCTCTTGACACCATAACACATAGGCTACACCTGAAGAATCTGCTACTTTACTATTTGAGGTCAGCACACCTGCTGATAATTACCTAATCAAAGCTTGATGATTAGTGGCACCTGCCTACACTTACTGCTCTAGAGCTAATTGAAGTAATAATTCTCTAAATTACTGTGAGCCCGATTTATAAAGTCTGACGTACAAACTGACTGGATCAGCATTGGTTACATGTTCACTGCATTTGCCTCTTGCTAATGACATGCTCAAATAATTTTGGTCACAAGACTTCCATAACAGCAGAAAGATTTAAAAAAAAAAAAAAAAGTTTATCAAGTTTTTGTAAATATTGCAAGTCATGTTACTTCAGAAGGATTCATAAAAATGGCCTCTGGTCACATTGATTGGGGTAGATCCTGACATCTTTAGAAAAAAATATAGAAACAAACCTTTGTCGGGAACAATCATCCTCACACAGCTCCTGGTGGTTGTAGGTTGGCACCATCAGTGTGTAAACGTGTGTGTGCAAGGATGTAAAGTCCTTTCGGCCTTCAAGGAAGGTAGAAAAGCACTATATAGAGAGAGACCAATTAAGGAAACTATTGCATCTCAGCAAAAAAAAAAAAAAAAAAAAAAGACAAAGTCTGACCTTCAGAAAGGTAAACAACTATTTTGTGTTTGAGTAAACATGTCTGTAGCCCTGTCTTATTAAGATCATCTCTTAAACACTTGTCCTCAAAACAGACTTCTGTAGTTTTCTTCTGTGGCAAATCTGTGGAATTTTGGAAGGCTGACCTCAGATCACAACTTTTTTTTTTTTTTTTTAAGAATTAAAAAAGGCAACTCTGACTTTATACTTCTTGGGTTTGGAAGAGCAGGAGAACTATGTGGATAAGATAACAGAACAAGGACCAAGACTGCTTGGTCTGTTTACTTCACTTAGGAAATCATATCAGAATAAAGAATATGTACTCACCCCTGAGGGACTTTTTACTCACAAACATGTGGTCTTAACACATTTTAGTTTTCTGTCTGTGCTAGTTTAGTATTTGACCAAAACATGTCAAATAAAACGTTGAAAAATTCGGACAATGTCAACAATGGATGAATGCAAAATTGTAGATTTGTCAAGATGTCAAGGGAATGTAAGTACAGCAGGTGCATATAACCATGTTTGATCTTCCCAGAAATTATAATGGTTGTTTATAACATAATAATCACATTAGGTCTATCTAAAATACTATTTCTTTAAGTTTTTTAAAACTTAGCTCAAAAATTATTGCATGAAATTGCTTGAGTTAATGATTTTTTTGTACTTGTATCCACTTTCAAATGCAGCTGTTTAAAAGATGTTTATTTTTAAAGTAAATAAATCAACAGACTTTACAAGACTGAAAATAATTGTTTTTATCACTCTATTCAAAAAAATAAAAAAGACACTTAGATGTATTAATTTAACTGTTAAAGTTGAATTCAGTTTTTTCAAACAATACATTTTCTTTGTACTGACACTGACTCCTCTTGTGGTTTCACTGACCCCATATTTACCTTTTACCTCTAGAACACATGTTGTGAAAACCAATACCCAGCTTGTAGGGTTTAATTTGTCAGCGGCCAGAAAAGTACAAACAGGCTGCAGCTATTAGATTTCCTGGGTAGATGTTCAGTGAGACTCGGCAAGAACATTCCTCTTAGCTTGAGTGCATTTCTGCTTCAGAGTTCTTCAGGGAGCTCAGTGGGCCCAGACACCTTCACCTCAATCTGTCAGTCTGCTGCCGATGACCTATTTCTGCTCACTCACTGACTGAGCAGTGATTTGTCTTGCATCTTATTTTTGTATAATGTGAGAGTAATTAGGGATAATCATGTTGCCTCCATAATTCTGGATCTGCCCCGTAACTGCTGATGACACTGCTGCAGATTTTTACGGTGGCTGTCCATGCTGGAAGTTACCTCTGTTTATTGTTTCTACAGCTTAAATTCAAACACAATCCAAAGCTAACAGTGTAATGGTGATTTCACACTAACAATTCTTCAAACTATGCTAAGGCACAATTCTTGGCACATCCACACCCCCCTACCAGCCTACACTTAGCAATTATTATTTACCAAAAACCATTTGCCTTCTTGGTTTTTATAACCATTGAATAATAGATAAAAAAGATAAGGAGCTTGCAGGTGCAAAAAAAAACAAAAAAAAAAACACCTGTCTGTTCAAGACTGGACACATTTGGTTTTAAAGTGAACCAGAGGTTTTTTCCCCTAAAAATCTAGAACTATTTTGTAGGAACAGCTCTCTGAAGCTGGAGCTCAGTCTGATTAACACTTAGCTCCGGTTTGCTTAGTTTCCTCAGTCTGAATAGGCTCTGTGCTTGGAGCAGAATAACTGGACCAAAACGGCCACCATAGTCGGTCATTATGAGATGTAAACAAAGTAGGAAAGTAGCAACCATGACGATGAGACACAGCATCTCATTGAAATGTGGCTGTATGAATGCAGGCTCATTAAAACAACTTTTAACATGATACACATTGCTTCTCACTGTTATCCTGACAATCTATATGTCATGACCACTTATACTGGTACCTTCTTTGTTCTCTTCTCAGTAACCGTCTTGCAGCATGTCTCAGCTGGACCAAAGTAGCAGTAAAAAATGTTGCACCTGATGTTGATATAGTCGTTCAAAATTAAAATATAAAGTTTGAATAGGCAATTATCCCCATGGATGGCAAAGCCTAAGGCCTTCTATTATTATTTCTCTCATTGCTTTGCCCCACCCTCGTAATTCCTGGCAAATGACTGAAGAGATCTTTGGTCACATGCTTTTTGTTTGCAAGCTTTGGTTAAAAACAGAAATGTCTGATTGAAGACAGTCTGAATACAGACCAAACGCAAGCTTTGAAAAGTTGCATCTCAATTTGTTAAGCAATTATTCCAGATTCACACTGCATTGGAGTCTACCAAATCACCACGTCTTCAAGCTGGCCATGCCTCAGTTGGCTAACCTATGTCTGAACACCAATAAGAGCACTCACACACAAATTATGAAATTGCACAACAGCTGGGCAGCCATAGGCAGCAGCTCTGACTGGACGATGTGTAAATGTTTTTATATACCACAGCAATGATTTTCAAAGAAATTGGGCGTGGTATATGAAAATCTTGAAAGCTTTAAGATTCTGCCTATCCTCACCATCACGCGGCGGCAGTTGTATTTGTGACCATAGTATAAGCAGGAAAGTTCTGTTCATGATTGACATGATTGATTTGGCTGAGATTTTACATCGAATGCCCTTCCTGACACAACCTTCTGCATATCCGGGTGTGGGACCCGCTCACAAAAGCCCCGGACCCCACCCCCACCCCCCCACCCTTAGTGGTTGCGTTCTATAAAACCAAATTACTGCACATCTAAACCTAAAAAATAAATAAATAAATAAAAGCACAACTTTTTACCCCCCAAGTTTTGTTTGACAAAATAAATTTTGTGAAATGTCTTTTTGCTGCTGTGTTCCTTTGTGGTTTTGAAACAAAAATGGCCAGTTGAAGGAGTCTTGCATTAAAAGCCCTGTTTAAATGTAAATGATCTGAAAGTTCCAACAATGAGAGGTTTAATACTCTCAGTGTGCCTTCCTTTATCTGTTGTTTCCTCACCCCTCAGACTCCCTTTCATCCAGCGTATCTCTTTAAAAAATAAAAGCTTGCCTTTTGTCATGTCCCTCAGAGAACAAAGGTCGGGCTGCAACTGTTCATGGCGTCAGATTATAGATCATCATTGCTCCTGCGTCTGGCTTAATGATCAGCAGCTCATTGTTGGACCGCTGTCACCATCAGAATGACTGAGCTAATCTTGTTAATGGTCTGTTTCATTCCCTAGGAAGGGTTTCTACAAACAAAAAGGTTTTAATAGAGAGGATTTGAAGAGTGAATCTAAACAGCAAGACAAAAGACAAAGCCACGGAGTCATGCTTTTTCATTTTGCTGAAAAAAAAAACATGTTGTAACCATCTAACTGTGAAACCCAGAATGGTGTGATAGCGGTAATAGTGGGGGTGGGGGCTTAATTTCCTCTACAACACAAAAGCGTTTAATTTTCTGTTTACATAATTATTGCTCCCCCTCATCCCATTAAATGGGCCCGTCTAGTAGTTCTTCTGCTGTGTAGTTCTGTGCTAGAGGGCATGATTCTTTTCCAGTAGCAATTAATTGAATAAAACTGCAGCATCTGAGGCTATGATTAATTTCAAAAGTGAAAAAATGATCCGAAAAAAACCAGACACTTATTATTGAAACTCTGTGGCATTTTTTTTGAGGCACTTCTTGTTAGTATGTGTGCCTCCATTAGATCCAGCATTCTTAGCAGCAGAATTCATTCTAAGCTTTCTTCTCTATTACAATCATTCCTGTAACATAATGGATTAACAAAACCTTTCTAGGAGGCTGGCCTCATTCTGCTCTATTTTTTTTTTTTTTTGTCTTTTCTTTTTTTATATATTATCTTGCGTTAATAAATCAGCAAGATTATGCTTTGCTTCCCATCAAAATGTTTGTCAGTAATGGTGACTAGCAGAAAAAGACAGAAAACCATTGTCTTTGACTTAAAATTAGTAGTAAAACTAGTAGACTCTGTTTGCTAAGAGAATACATGCACAATGACTTCAGATTAACATCTGAGATCCAAATGTAAATGCTTGTATGTAAACAATTATTCAACCAGTCAAGCAATTGTGGTGTTATTTAAACTAAAGTAATTATATTAATCTCAATGTCATGGAGAACTTGTTGAACCGGAATTGGAGAGGTTTGTGGAAAATGCTGCAAAATTCTAAAAGGCTAAAGGTAATGATTTTACTTTTTAAACTTTTTGACATGTATTATTTTTTCATAGAAATAAATCTTTGAGAAGTTGAAGGACATTGTTTTTCCATCACTGAGCACACAATAATACTTTCTTAAGTGTTATTAAAACAAACATGTTAGAAATTTTCCAAAAGGGTTACCTGGCCTTGGTCTAGATCATTTTCTGTCAGTGCTCGACGATGCCTTGTTTCAGATGAAGCGTTGGATCAAACATCCGCATCAAAGACATAAAACAGAGTCAAAAAAATATTCAAGTAAAAAAATAACAGCTCCTTCCTTCTCACCAATATTGGGTGCGGGAGGGGGGGGGGGGACTTTCTGCACAGCTAAAAGGTTAAAACAAAAAAAAAAACAAAAAAACTTTACAAAGCCTCATACCTGGGTATTTTCGGAAATTCAAACACTGCCGATGTGGTTTACATCTTGAGGCTACTTCTACAGTTCTACAAGCTTTTAATTTGTTGACCATTTTCAGGAAGCAGTTGCAGTTAACAGTTGGTTATTTTAGCTAACCCAGTTTCGCTAATTTGTGGAAAACCTAATTACATGAGAAATCAGACTCTTACAAAAACATTGACACATTTTATTTTAAAGGGCTCTTCTTTTTTCAACACGCTAGAAAATCCTTTTGTCCCTGGCAGAAATCAATGCATTCAATCTTTCACTTTTTTATTGAGCCCATTTGATAATGTAAGTAGCCAGATGAAGCCAGATTACTTTACCAGCTGGCTTCCAGCAAAACATAGTCAGTCTTCACTAAAGTAATTTGGCTACATTTTGAAACAGAAGTTGACATGTTTACAGGTATTCGTGACTTCAGGTCAAGCCAATGTAAGCTAACTAAAGATTAAAAAGATCTGCACCATTTCATTTGCTAAAGGCTAATTGTAATACTTTTTTGTAGCTTTTTGATCCCTGAAGAGTAACTGCTCTCTACAGTCATTTTATAACTGAAACCATAGTTTTTGCCCTTAGACAAATCTGGACAGCGACTGTCACCAACACTCACACAGGTAATACTTTAAAAAGGAGCATGGCTGCATGTATCATATGTTACTGCAACACCGCAATGGTGTTTCATTGGTCTTACCAATACACAGCACTAGTTTAATCCTGTGTTCTGTCTCTGAATACTTCTGAAAACAGAGACTGAACATAATATTAGTCCACACTTCAACACACTTCATTACCTTACTGTCCCTCATTTGCGACCATAACATTTAATTTCTTAGAATAAGACATACAAGACACACCAGACTGGAAAAAAGGGAAGAGATAAACAACTTTTATCGACCTAATAGTAGTTGTTTTTTTCTTCATGAGATACATGTCAGCTGATGTATCAGTACATTTCATGCATATACTAAAATAGCTGACAACGATAGAGTGACCTGCTGATGAAATTTCTTAATGTTAACAGCATTTCTCCATAAAGCTTTCCTCTGTTTCAATCAACTGAAAATCCAGCTGAAATTAAAATGGTTTTGACTTCAATTGGGATATAAAAAAATAAATGTACCTGGTGCATAGCTTTGACATAGAAAGCCAGTTTCCAAACACAATGAAGGCCTATCTGGGATTGAGAACCAAAAGGTGTAGAGCCTGCAGGCTCCAAAACACTTTAGTTCAGATGTTAAGCCTCTGATTGATTTATGACAGACTGCAGGCAGCACACACAAATAATGGATTTTAAAGGAGAAGGTGGAAATACTTGACTGGGAAAACAGTAAAAACTTCTGGTTTAGTATTTTTGTTACTCACAGCTTCTGCTGGGATTTACTTTAAAAAGCCAATCGATGAAGTTATAGGGCATGTTAGACCATAAATACTTGTGTTCAAATAAAATGCAAACAGAAGGCAAATAACCAAAATCCTTCAGACTGGGGTAGTATTTGCATTGGCTTAAGGTATAATCAGAATCAATGCCACCCAGAATATTATTTGTTTTGCCTCGAGTAAAATAGTCAAGGTTCTCTATTTAGTTGCAATGGTCATTAACCACAGAGGCCTCAAAATGTATATTATTGTTGTCCAGTTTACTTTTTTACTAGCAGGAATTTATTTTCATCCAAGAACAATTTTTTAACTCTTGACCTTTTTGCTGTTTCGATTGTCTCTTCTGATTACTAAATTCCCAGAGTACCACATGCTTTTTTTTCCCGTTTTGCTCTTTGTCATACCTGTGCACAAATGCATAGGCTGGTGAGGATTTAAAAGACTTCTACAGTAGAGGTCTTACTGTTTACTTTAAATTCTTTCACAGACTTAAATAAACTTAACCCTAGGTTACCCTATAGATTAATGTGACCCTCCAAAAGCCTGAGTTGCTTTCTTGATACATGATTGTCATTGTACAATTTACAGCGGTCCTTTTTTATGTTGTTGTTCTACACATTCTTGTTCTCTGACAGCAATGTTTTTTTTTTTGTTGTGCTAGCACTATTTACCCTCTCACACACAAATGAACAAAAGTTTACACTATGTACACACGGTTCACAATTTTACTAAACACACATTTGCAAAGTGCCTGAGCTAGTTGTTGTTGACGTAGAGGTAAATCTAAAGCCTTTGTCACATGCACCCATAAGGGGGGTTGGCATTAGATAGAGATGGATGCCTGTGACGTCACACATAGAAATGCCTTAATTCCAATAAAATGAAGTTAATTTACCGCCCATATTCTGCGTTTTCTGCAATACGGACGTCACGGTGTTGGAACCAGATGATGTTAGTTAGCAGTGATTGGTCCGAGTTGGTATGAGTCAACGTTTCTATGGCAACTAATCAGGAGTGATCACCTCTACCACTGAAAGCAGGCTCAGGAAAATCTGTCAATCAAACGTTCAAGGTTGAGGTCAGCGGGCACCACATGCTTTTTTTATTGAGGCATCTGATTGGTCAGTTTATAAACTGAATAACTTGTGATGAAGAAATATGTTAAAAAGAGGTAACAGAGCAACAATGATTATTCTAGCAAATAAATGACTGAGTGATAGCATTTTATCTCTATTGAAACGTATGGGATTTTGGATTTCAGGCACCAACGAGTACTTCCTAATTGGAACGCAGGGGGGAGGGGTTACTTTTTCCAGTTCTCATAGACAATCAATGGTTGTCCAACCCCTTAGAGGGTAGTATACAGGACTGGCCATATCTCAAGTGAAGCGCAGGTGTGTCTTCCATTTCCCTTAAGGCTTTTACAGGCACCTCAAGGGATGTTGTTGAAAATGTATTGTACAATTGTTGTGAAGTTGTAAGTTAAAGTTCCATGCCCTTATGACATATGTGTGATGCTGTGATAGGGTGCCCTTACACCACACTCCAGTCATTAGGAAGTAGCACTAACCGTTTACTGATGATGAGCAAACACTAAATGCATGAGGTGAGGAGGTGATACAAAACCGCCCGTAGGACGCCCATAAGATTTCCACACAAACTACAATCAGAGAAGGTAATTTCCTTAAAGCTAAGATCCATGCTGCGCGCAAGGACCACGGTAGGGGTATGGCACCTGTCATGTGAACAGCATTAACAATTCCCTTGCACAGTGCAAAGGATGTGGGGGATTTAAAAAAAAGAAAAACCAGAGAATCCATGCCTGCATCTCACCTACTTCACCTTTAATTAGCCAAACACTTACGTGTTTGCCACAATCTGTCACCTATACAGCATGCCCGTAGAAAAATGTACATGACCATTTTCTCCCTATGGACTCACCAAAAGGTCTACCACCTTGGTTTTTACTGCAGGCCACCTGCATGTCCTATACAGGTTTGAAGATTATTCGCCAGCAGACTGTATTCACCCTTGAGGGCATTTGTGACTAAGGCTTCATGAAGTGGACTTACTACATCAGTAACTTTCCACCAACAAAAAAACAAGCCAAAATAAATGAATAACAAATTGATTCGCAGTGCCTACAAACATCAGACTACAAACACACACATATTCAAGCATTTTGAAATAATACAGGTATTTGGCTACAGCCTGTAAATAACAGGTTTCCTCATAATCTGGATCTTGCTTTTCTTTAAAACTGTTATTTTCTACACATAGCTATCTGGGACCCAAGTCAATATTTTGCATATTTATCAGTAAAAACAGGCTAAAAAAAATGCCTTATCTTGAACATCTGCTGATCTTGGCTTTGGTGAAATAAGGCTTAAATGGGTCTGTTTTTACAAGGGACACTGGTCTCTACTGTGGTTTGACAAACTAAAACTGATTGTGGAGAGAGACAAAGAAACTGTCACTTCCTTTTGTGAGAGTAGGAGAAAACAACTGTAATAGAAACACAGTAAATGTCTTATTTAACATCACAGGAAAATATTAATCTCAAAAGTTATGATGGCTCCTTGTTGAAAAAAATGTTAACTCTTTTTTTTGGCACTGTAATCCAGTCGGGAGAAGCTCTTTGTTGTTAAGAAAAACATAAATTCTTGTGATCACGAAGTTAATGTTGTGAAATGATAATGCCACAAAGTAGGCAAAGAAAGGAAATGATGTATGGTTGCGGGATGAGTCGTGAAACGTATAGTTTCTCATGCAGATAGGGTAGTGACACAGCTCACCAACTGTGATGTAACTCTCTGTTAGCCACTTAGCCTGATGGAAATTTCAGAATAAAAGCAGTGCAACCTCTTTTGTAGGTCAAACTTTCATTTCAGTACTTCCATTTTGATATAATGTGTTGTGAGTCAATCTTTTTGTGTTGTAAGTTTTTTTTTTTTTTTTTTTTTTCGTGTTGTGACTAATTGTAGTGTTGTGAATTTTAAATTGTTGTGTTGTGGCTAATTGTGTTGTGAGTTGATGTTTTTGTGTTGTGAGTTGATTTTTTTCGTGTTGTGAGATTAGTTTTTTGTATTGTGACAAATTGTCATGTGTTGTGTTGCAAATTTAAAGTGTTGTGAACTCTCTAGGCCACCGTATTCTTCTGTACTTCAGTTTACCTAAATCATTCTTATGACACACTTCATCTTCAATGTCATGAAGAACATTTCAACACTTTCTCAGAAAAAGTAATTTAATCTATAATTTTCCATTCTTCAATTTACAATTATGCATTTAACAAAGGGACATTTTTTGTCATAATGGGAGTTAATCAGTTCAAGATGCATTTTATTTACAGAAGCAATCATCTTAAATATTTGATGGACTTTCCTGTTTCAAGAGTACATAAAATGTAAAACCTTTTTACGCGTGTGCTTTATAATGTAATATAATATAATATAATATAATATATATTTTTTTAGTACACTATAATGGCCTAATATGAAAATGACATCCACAGAACAATATTATGATTATACTTGAAATAACAGTAAGAAGTATTTACTGAGATATAAACATAGATCTATGTGTTAAAAATGTTGCATTTGATAAAAAAGGGCTTTAAAAGGGTTTGAAACACAGAGGAAAAAGAAGCAGCTGCTGTCTCCTGATGGAACGGAATGAGAATTTCTGTTCACTTCAGGTGCTTTTTTACAAGCTGTCTCTTCAACTGATAAGCTTTGACTCATATTAGACATGTACACATGTATGCTTAATAAAATGGGCTTATTGTTGCCAGTTTGGCATTTTACCGATTTTTTTTGCTGTCACATTAGCCACCTTCCCTTTTTCTTTTCTTATCATCTACTTCCCTCTGCTAATTCACCCTTTGTCCTCTTCATGTACTGTCAGAATGGCATGCCTGCTGCTTAGGCATTTTTAAGACTTTTTAAATACTAATTAGAAGTAGGAAGTTAAGTGGGAAAAAAAAAACACACAAATTAAGTAGTTAAACAATAAAACGAGAAAAAAACCTGTGCTCATTTCTTGTGCTGGACGTGCTTTTTTTGGAAAGCCATTTTAACCTTCGAAAACTCATCAGTTTAATTTAAGCCTCACCTTAAATAGAAAATGGTAGTTATTACCATCATGTCATTTGTACTTTTACTATATTCTTCATAGCTCAAAATGTGCCACAGATGTCCTCAAAAATGATTAAATTTAGTCAATCAGTCACTTTTGTATGATAAAGATGAATGATATTTCAAATACAGTTAAAAAAAGTGAGGTAGTCTGATGACATTAGACTGGATTTTTTTCAAGACGTTCTGGAGGAAGCTCTTTTGCTGGCTTTGGGGCAGATACATTTTTAGTATGGAATGATGCGTGAGAACAATCGAGACGTAAAATGCCTCGTATGTTGAGATGGCACAGCAAGGTGACACTCCCGATTGGAATGCAGAGCTGACTTGAAGAGCACGAATAAACTAAATCAGAAAACCTTGACTGACATTGCACAAAACATGTATAACACATGGTTTCTGTTTTGAAATGTAACTACCATCTATTAACAATTGGAGTTTTAATACTGTTTTTTATGTACTATAGGGTCTACCGGATCATCAGGGCGACCATCAAAAATTGGTTTTCAAAGTTTTGTCAAATGTAAGGTGAGCTGGATTATAAGGCACATTAAGACTACGGTCACATCCCTTAGTTCTCTGGCAAGACCATGACCTGGGGATCATATCCTATCTGGACCAATTAGAGTTATGGACCAATTAGAGTTTATCAAGGAGTTTTTGTGAGAAGCCACAGAGAAGAGAAATGCAGTAATCAATGTAGGAAGTGACAAGGTTGTACTTAAGTACTGAAACAGAATGGGAGGTGAGAGTGAGGTGAAAGACCATTTTGCAGGTGGAAATATGCTTGCTGATTGAGGTTATTGATAAAGATTAGGGTTAGAGTTGTGCTGTTGAGGTTGACACCCAGATTCTTAACCAGAGAGAAGAGGGGAAATGAGGAAAATCCATTTTGACAGAGAAATGTTTACCTTTAGAGAGTTGGGATTTGGTGTCAACAAGGAGGAATTCTGTTTTACTGCAATTTAATTTGAGAACATTTGAGGTAAACCAGAGTGATATCTGGTGGAAACAGTTGGTGAGGGAGGAGAATGCAAGAGAGAAAGTTGGTTTCCTGGAAAAATGAAGCTGTGTGTCACCAGCTAACCAGTGAAAATAGATGTTAAATGTGCAGAAGATGTTTCTAAATTATATGGATGTTGAAGAGGAGAGGCCTTAGGACAAATGAAGACCTTCGCATTACTTAAAACCAAATCTAACTGAGCTCTAATGTAGACTGTTGGTGAAAACCCACAAGGACCATGTTGCAATGGTCAAAGTAGAAGATAATCATGGGCTGAGCCAACAACAATCAAATTAGAAATGCATTGAAAAGTGTTACGAAGGGATAATGTTATGATAATTACCCACAGGCAGAGGCATTATGGTTAAAGAATCATTTACAGATGCAGAAATTGTAGAAAAGCAGGCTGATTTTAGTGTTATTATTTCATCTGGTATTGTGATATATTGAGCTGAGGGTCATTTGCAGTAATATGTGAATCCATATGCATTGATAAAATGGCCTAAAGAGGTTGTAGCTGACATCTACCATGCTCGTCCCTGTGGTTGTGAAGATTGTGTCCTTTAGTTTGGTTTTATCGGCTAGCTTTCTTGGTTTTGGTCAAGTTCTGTTTTGAGTTGTCCCCTGTCAGTCACACCATACAGTTAAAAAAGCTGCATGTTAGTCAAACATGATACGATACAGATTACCTGATGTGACTTAGGTTCTAGTTTGGTGGTAAGAAACCATTTCATAATTAGATAGGTATTTTATCTTCATGTTAATGCAAAATACAGAAAGTTTATTTATATTTATCATAATCCTAACAAGAAAATAAATCCAAATCGTATTTGTACAAATGTTTTTTTTTTTTTCTAAAAGAAGAGTTTGTGGTTCCGACTGGGTTGTGATCAGTGAAAAATTGACCCAAATGGCTCTTTAAGTGTTGAAGGTTGCAGATCCCCGATATAGATGTGTACAATTCCAGCATACATAAAGTTTGTTGTAATTTTTGTACTATTTCATGTTTGTCTTGAATGATGCATTTTTAGAAATCTTAGATGCTGTACAAATAAAAGCTAGAATGTATATGTCATTTTTCTTTGTTTGTTGTTTAGTCACTTCGGTCACTTGATTATAGTCATGATGCAAAGTACTATCAAACAGAAAAATCGGAATATAAAAGAAAACCTGAGAGGAAAAATAAACACTGCAGTGTTGTAAAACAACTAGTAAAAATAATTGCCTTTGTGTAATCAAATTTGACTCTCAATAATGCTTTCCCGCCTCTCCAGGCTCCAGCAACAAATCCCACTGCTCCATGTTGCCTCCCCGCAGCAACTCTGCTTTTATTAGAGACAGTGCAGCAGCAGAGGTTGTGGAAAACAGTGGTGTCATTTGGCTACCTGTGTGTGTGTCAGTGATGGATTCAGATTTACCTGCACCTTCCTCTGTTATGAAAGATCCTCACACTGAGCTGCCAAGGGCATCCCAGCTTCCCCCTACCCTCTGCTCTGATAGGTTCATGCCCCTACAATTCTTCTGCAGATGAACATAGATAAAAAAAATATTCAGACATGCTGTAAACAGCCAGTTTTTCTGCATGCACTGAGAAGGAGATAGTGAGGCAAATCCATATCTTTACTGTGTATTTATTTCTTTTACTCTCAATCTATGAATTTGTAATTTAACAAACACTTTATTTATTAAATGAAGAAAGGTGACTGTCAGATATTTTTAAGCAGAATTTCAAACATAATGTCTTTGATCATTACACAAATTTAAACTCTTACGTTCCTACATAGCTACCTACATCCCATAATACTGAACCAGATAAAAGTAGAACGCACAAAAAAGCTATACAGTAGTTAAATGTATCTTAAATGTTATCATCATTTTCGTTTTTTTTAAGTTTTTATCTAGATAAAGAACACGTCATCAAATTTGATTAAAGTCACAGTCTTTAGTCGTTTACCAAATATAATTTTAACAGCAAACAGAGCAGAAAATGAAGATCAGTGACATAGTAAAGTGTGCTTTAAACGGTTGCTGCTTCTAAGATGACGAGGCCCCTGCTCTGCCCAAAATGACTCGGTTTTATCCTCAGGGAATTTTTGTCTAACAATAAAGTCGTTGCCTTGGGCCACAAATGTCTGCATTCCTTCTGTTGGAAACAAGGATTCATGCATGGCGTGCTGCGAGACGAGTCTACCTGAGCCGTGAGTTGTATTGTGGCGTATTGTTGTGATGAAGAGTGCCAATGAATCAGCTCAAAAGTGTCTCAACACAGTTTATTGCCACAGCTTTTAGATAACAGATTTTTTCCAAAGCAATTTGGAAATTAAATATTTACAAACTGAAGTGATGTGGGGCGAGATGTGTTATAAAGGGCTGCACCTGAAATAGAGCAATAAAAGGACTGTCAGACATGTCATTCTTTTAAAAATGAAGCTGTAGCTTTGCTAAGAAAACAGATTAAAAATTGTCAGGGCATTTAACTTGAAAAGGCCAGCTGACAGATAACTCAATTAACAATACCAAACTGGCCAAATTAACAGTATTTTAGGGAAGGTATGATGACGTTTAGTGAAAAATTCAGGGAAATATAATGATCTATAATTTATGTAAGTATGGCTTAAAAAAAACTGCAGTCGATTTTGTGCTGCATTTCCTAAGCCGTAAAAAAAAAAAAAACACATCTATGAAATATTGCTGAATATTTGTGTGTGTGTGTGTGTGGGGGGGGAGTCTTACTGTGTTCCAGTGACATTATCATGTGTTTCCATACTGTGTGTTTTTTTATGTTCTGTTTTTCTTTCAGTCAGTCATACCAAGTTTAGGTAATTTTGACTGTTTCTTTTAACCTTCAAAACCTGGTTGTCACATGTGTCAAACTCACGTCTTCTTCTTTGTCTTTCAGCTGCTACCTTTAGGGGTCAGCTCAGCAAGTCTTACATCCCCATCAAACCCTCTCCTCTGTATCTTCCTTGCTCACACCAAACAGCTGTATTCTCTTGACTACATCCATGAACCTCCTATATTGTCTTCCTTCTGGCCTCTTTCCTGGTAGCTTCAACCTCAGCTTCCTTTCATTAACAAAATCCCTGGACGTATCCAAACCATCTCAATCTGCTTCCTTGCCTTTATCTTCAAAGACTCTAACATGAACTGTGCATCTCATTCATCCTCAAAACTACCAAAAAGGATCTCCACTTCATAGGCGCTGCTACTTCCAGCTCTGCCAGCTAGAGCCACTGTCTCTAAACCAACAACATGGCTGCTCTCATCACAGTCTCTCACCATCTTTCCCTTCCTTTACCTCTACTCTCTTTTAACCTCATTGTTGCCCTTGACCCTGTCTCATTTACACACAGATATTCTCTGTCTTTGCTGTGACTGACCTTTAGTCCTCTTATTTTTAGAACAACCTCTCTAGATGTTACTCTCCCTACACCCTGCCCTCACTACACATCACAATGTCATCTGCAAACATTATGGTCCACAGAGGTTCCTGTCTAGCCTCATCTGTCAATCTGTCCATCACCACGGCGAACAAGAAGGAGCTCAAAGC
Organism: Adrianichthys oophorus; assembly: GCA_036245035.1. Lineage (NCBI taxonomy): Eukaryota > Metazoa > Chordata > Actinopteri > Beloniformes > Adrianichthyidae > Adrianichthys > Adrianichthys oophorus. The sequence continues at coordinate 1,182,711 of BSAI01000104.1, forward strand.
TGATCCTTGATCCAGCTCCATCTTGAACTCTTTTTGTCACACCCACTGCACACCTTATCACTGACTTACAGTTCTTATGCATATGTTCCACATCAGCTGTATTACCCTGTCGTTCTCCCAACTCTTTGGGAACTACAATGGTGTCCATTCTTAAAGATGGAGACCAGTACACTTCTCTATTCCTCAGACATTTTCACACTCTCCAGAATGCCATCCCTTAAACATTTTTATACTTTTACAGGTATGTTGTTAGGACCAACAGCATTTTTAATGTCATCCTTGTAAATGACTTTCTCACTTCACGTTGATCTTTGTTACTTCGTGCTCCACAGCAACCACTTTTTTCTACTTTGTTCTTTCTAATATATTCCTCAGTCATTATTTTGTTCTTCCACCTTTCCATCACACTTGTGAAACCTGTCAACACATTTCCATTATTGTCCTTGATCACACTTATCTGCTACACATCTCTGATTCTCTGCCTTGTCAACTGATGCAGATCTAGCTCTCTCTACTTAGTGTCCAACCTGTCATACAAGTTCTCGAACACCCTTCATTTGGCTTTTGCCACCTTCAGAGTGTATCGCATCTCTGTGTGTCCTAATCACATCCCTTTATACATGCTCTAGTTCTCCTTCAAGAATTTCTAACTGTATTTTGTCTCTCATCCTATCTAAGATACATCACCACTGATAGCATTCACCATCACACCTTCAACTTCCTGCTACAGACTCATCACCATATTGGAGTGTTTCTGTTACGTCCTCCTGCTGCTGCCTTCCATCCTGTCATTCTGCTCACCTGGCAGGTGAAGCCAATTGTCTTGATCAGCACCTGCTATTTAAGACAGAGGAGCCCACACCAAAGAGGCAGACGGAAGAGCAGGAGGTTAATGGCAGTTCAGCTGAGGTCAGCTGAGGTCAGCTGAGATCAGCTGAGGTCAGCTGAGATCAGCTGAGATCAGCTGAGGTCAGCTGAGGTCAGCTGAGTTCAGCTGAGTTGTTTTTTTTCTCTTTTTTCCCTCACCAGTCTTATACTTTTGGGTTTGGGACCTTGGTAGTCTTAGTTTGCAGGCTTTGTTTCTGTTACAGGTAGTTTTGGTAAGGCAGCCCTTAGCAGGGAGCTGCTGACTCCGATGGTTAGTATGGCTGGGTCTGCTGTCTCCCTGACCTTTTGTTATTTTTGACCAAGGTTCCAATTCCCTTTGGTTTGTCATTTTGCTTTAAAGAACCTGCACTCGAATTATTTTCCCTTTTGTTTTTCAGGACAAAGTGTCTTTTTCGTTTAATAAACTCATTCATTCATTTTCCAAACCGCTTTATCCTTTTCGGGGTCACGGGGTTGCCGGAGCCTAACCCAGCTACTCATGGGCGAAGACAGGGGACACCCCTGGACTGGTCGCCAGTCTGTCGCAGGGGCCACAATCACACACCCATGCACACTCACATTCACACCTAGGGACAATTTACAGTGACCAATTAACCTATGAAGCATGTTTTTGGACGGTGGCAGGAAGCCGGAGAAAACCCACACATGCACGGGGAGAACATGCAAACTCCACACAGAAAGGTCTCCCATTGGTGACACTGTTTCAAGTCCCCCAGCCAGAACCGGGAACCTTCTTGCTGTGAGGCAAGAGCGCTAACCACTGCTCCACTGTGCAGCCATTTAATAAACTGTGTTTCTTTTAGTTCTTGTCCATTTTTCTTTATGTTGTGACCCCTTTTTGTTTACCTCTAGACCTGGGCCATGTTGGGGTCATAACAGTTTCCCAACCCTTGTCCCTGAGGAACAGTGTCCTGCAGGTTTTCCATGTTGCCCTGCTTATCCACTCAACTCAACGTTATTCATATAGGACTTTCAAACAGCAGTAAGCTAAAACAAAATGCTGTACACACACAAGATAAAAAAGATAAAAGACAATAAAAACAAATAAAATAATGAGAGCAATAAAATATCAGTAAAAACAACAGGAGTCTCATGTTGTGTTAAAAGCAAGGGCATAAAAGTGAGTCTTTAGACGAGTTTTAAAAGTGGACAGTCATGATGCTTCTTTAATATTCAAAGGCAAAGAATTCCAGAGCCTTGGACCAGAAATGGCAACGGCTGTGTGCATAAGACCCTGCTTATGCACACCTGATTCAGCTCATCATCAGGTTCTGCGGAAGCCTGACAATGACAGTCATCAAAGGCAGGTGTGTTTGAGCAGGGTTGGATTGGAAACATGCTGGACAGTGTTCCCCGAGGAACATGGTTGGGCAACACTGGTCTATCTGACCTATAAATCTTGCTCCTTTTTTCAGTTGGTCTCTTGAACGCCCGCTATATAAATCTTTCTTCTTCTCATCATGTTAGCCAACCCACTACTTTTCCCATGTATGTATATACATTCCCAGTTTGGTAAAATGTTACAATAATTATTCATTATAGCTAGTTAACAAACTATTTGTAAACTTTTAATTAATGAGTTATAAATTGCTTTGTTAATTAACATTGCTATTTAATTAGTTAATGTGCTTTGGTAATTAGCAGTTGATCATGAACAAACTGTTAGGAAATTTCTTCTTAATGACTTGTTAGGTGTCAGTTAATAGTGAATGTCTGATTTTGGGAGATTATGTTGAAGTGGAAAATGTTCCTAGAAATAGTTAATGAATGATGAATAGTTGCAACTTAAAAATAACATCCCAGTATGATGCAGTTTTAAGATGCAGTTATAAATCATTGACATAAAGTTAACAAATAATTTTTAACTCGCTAACTGATAGTTTATTTATCTTTAAACTATCTATAAAGCCTATTTATAAGTCCTTAACAAACTGTTAACTGTTATTTAACAAGTCGTTAAAACTCATTAATGAACATTTTATTAAGAATCTGTTAACTAGCTATAATGTTTAGTTATTACAGCAATACCCAAATTTCCCTCTTGTCTTTTTTTCTCTTTCTCTGCTAATAAACATTCCTTCCTCTCTTTCTTTGATCAACATTCTACCAGTATCTTATAGGTCAACAGCACCAGTTCTGTTCATGACTAACCCAGTGTAAAAGTTCTGTTTGTGATTTGCATGACTGATTTGGCTTTTTTTTTTTTATTATTATTATTTTTAAGATGGGGCTGCACGGTGGCGCAGTGGTTAGCGCTCCTGCCTCACAGCAAGAAGGTTCCCGGTTCAAGTCCTGGCTGGGGGACCTTTCTGTGTGGAGTTTGCATGTTCTCCCCGTGCATGCGTGGGTTTTCTCCGGGGACTCTGGCTTCCTCCCACCGTCCAAAAACATGCTTCACAGGTTAATTGGTTACTCTAAATTGCCCCTAGGTGTGAATGTGAGTGTGTATGGGTGTGTGTTTGTGGCCCCTGCGACAGACTGGCGACCAGTCCAGGGGTGTACCCTGCCTTCGCCCATGAGTAGCCAGGTTAGGCTCCGGCAACCCCGTGACCCCGAAAGGGATAAAGCGGATTGGACAATAAATGAATGAATGAATGAATTTTTAAGATGACACAACTCAGCCTATACCCAGACTTGGGACCAGCACTTCAAATGACTGGGTTGTGCTTCGATTTGGTTGCATTTTTTCTTATGGATATCACACCCATGTCATGCATCCAATTCCTCTATTCCACTAAATATTTTTTTCATCTTTAAAAAGTCTCCTTGTAAACTTCAACTGATTCTGAATTCAGATACTTGCATAACATGCAAATTCCATCACCACAAAACAAGTCAACTCTTTCATGAGCTACATCACAGACTCCCTGAATTATTATGCATTACTTTTGAGAGTCTGCTCCACACTTGTGAGGTTTTTTGTAATGGAACACCTCTATACCTGTTTTCCTCAGTCATTCTGCTGTATTGTTGAAAACATGATCTGACATGCACACTGCTGTGCACTCCAATCTCTCTCTTTGCCCTCTAGCTGTCTGCCCTCTATAGTATTTTAAAGATTCAGCTGCTTTGTTCCCCACCTCTGAACCTTTATAACCCAAACCTTCAAACTGAGACTCACTGACAGTACTCAAATTTCTCTCTGCAAACAGTTATAACTGTGAAGCCAGGTAACCAGACAGCCAAAGCAAATGAAAGCTTCTTACTTTTTTGATATTTATAAACTGTGCTTTTGGATTAGGATTAAAGTGCTTTTAGAGATCAGTCCAACTCTGGACAGCAATCCTCTCCTCTTAAAGTGGTTCTAAGGAAAGCTGTGTGGGTAATGCCTACACAAGTAAATGCTGCTGCGTTTTGATGTATGAACGTGGTAAACAGCTAAAAACAAAAACAATAAATTGTTCCTTTAGATGCCTTAAAGGGAAAATGAGAATCCCACGGGGGGGTGGATTGAAACCTTGACAGCTGTTTTAAATCGGAAAATGTGCCATAAAAACTGACATGTCAACATGTTGATGTTTTTCAGTCTTCCTCTGTTACACATCACTGACACCTGCTGCTGTCATCAGAAAACTTTTCTGATCAAAGTTTTCACTCAAAATAACGTTTGATGAAAAACTCTGCATTTTACATTCTAATTTTAGCATCTTGATGCTAAATTGAAGTAAGAAAAAACAACATGAAATGTGGTTTTTGAAATAAACATGACTGAGAATTTTTTTTTTAAATATGTAATAAAAAAGCTATCATATTTATTGACAACCAATAAGAGAGTCATGATAACTGGCTCCTGTGTTTTATTTTTTTAAATTGTTTTATTCTTTTCTTAATGTTTAGGCAAGGAACCAAACGGTTGTGATTCCTTTAATGCCTCTCCACTATACAAACCTGAGCAGTTGAAATTATGTGGTGGCTCATTTTTAATGTGGGAAATCCCTAGAAGCACCAGGTTAAAATAACCGTCATGTCAGCAGTATCGATCAAGCACCCTTATAACTCTGCAGATGCATTAAGGCAGTAAAAATGCCCCTTAATGTGTCTTTAATCCATGCCAACTGCCTGGCCCTGGCTTTTCTTGTCATGTAAGTGCAGCCATTATCTGTGAAGTTCAGTAAATGTGCTACGGAGATCACAGGCAAGGGTTAACTGCCTTTTACTTCACCGCATAGCAAAGTGTAGTGTTTGTCTGATTAAATGCGTTGCTGTAAACTGGACTTCTCTGTCTGCTGTAATCCATGCTGTTGTGCATTCATATGCAAGGAAAATGCTGAATTACACACAAATTATAGCAATGGAAAGAGACAGGAGACATCTTCAATTATGTTGTAGATAAGTCAGTGCAGAAGCTGTTAAGTATCCATTATTTTTTCATTTCTCTGTCAAATTTAACAAATGGTGTTTAGAGAAGAAATTTGCATAGTATGTTCATTCTCTCTACTTGATGTCGGCTTTTGCTAGAAGTTTGGAGCCACAAGAAAATGTTGTGCAATATTGTCAAAAATGTATATTTTCTGCAATCAAAATAACCACAAAAACAAACAAACAAGCAAGCAAAAAAAAAGGAGTCTAAGCCTGTTAGGATTTGCAGTTCCATCCAATCAATTAGCACTACTATAGCCTTACAGGGCGGGCGTGGTGCAGTGGAAAGGGCAGTCGGCTTGTGATCAAAGGATTGCAGGTTAGATTCCGGCCTTGCCTGCCCATGTGTCGAAGTGTCCTTGGGCAAGACACTGAATCCCACATTTCCTCTGATGGAAGGTTGCCTCAGTGTTCAGCAGCGGAGCCACCATCAGTGTGTGAATGGGTCAGTGACTGTAAAGCGCTTTGGGTCTTCAATGAAGGTAAAAGCACTATATAAGTATATGCCATTTACACAAACACAGGTATTTCATACATTAACAACATCAGTGTAATGATTCATTTTAACAATGATTCACTTCATATCATAATTTGTGGTTGACAATATGATTTACTTTAGATTTTGCCTTATTTTAAACAATCCCACTTGAACTGATTCACTGACATAAAATGGATCAAGGACATCTTTAGCCAAAACTTCAACCAGTGAGACTCAGAGATAAATACCTGGTACTGAACAGTACAGGTGAAGTTGTCCAGATTCCTTGTGTAAATTAAATGTGTGTCCAAACAAACACATGAACAAAAATGAATGTCAAATCCATTCACATTTAAATTTCCTAAACTTCAGCCCACTGTTGTTTTTCCACATCAAAATAATACAAAGGGAACATTATTGGAACATTCTACCACACTGTATGATCACATGTCTTTGTATAAAATTCCAAGTCTTTCCACACTTTGGACTGTAATGATGATTGATCATTTTCTGATGCATCACGTGTGTTGTCCGCTGGGATGGTACTTGGTCGATTTTACATTATAGTAAAATAAACCTCCCATGTCTCAATCCAAATGGTATTTTCTAATATTGATTATAACACATTTATTTCATTTTGAAAACAATTTTATAATGGTATTGGTGAATTTGATTAACAACTTGCATCAAACAGATCAATCTGGTTGGATGGTAGGAATATAAACCGACTCATCGATTAATCGTTACACCCAATCGTTATAGTGGGGTTGTAACGATTGATAAACGTGATGGAAGTTGTTAATTGAGTCAAATCAAATCAAATGTTCACAGGGTCACAGGGTGGATCCTGTAGGATCCTGGCTCCAGCAACAACCCCCCCCCCCCCTGAAGATGGATGTTGGGTTGAGACATTTCTCATGTGTAAACAAAGTGTTTTTAAGAATTTTAGTGTGCTAAATTACTAAAACATAAAAATATTATTTAAAATTACCTTTTTTACTTACATTTCAACAAAACCCCAAAGAGCTACAGCATCCAAAATCTAGTTGTTAAACAGGGATCATTAGAACAAGAAATATGAAACAACAGCAACAATGCAAACAGCAGAGAACAGAATAGGCTATATTAAAATATCCTGAAGGCAGTTCAGAGTAAAACTGTTTTTAATTGGTTTTAAAAAGACTCCACCAGGTGGTGCTCTCGGTGACGTTGAGAGAGCAGTCCACAAAAAGGCTCATAGTGCAGAGTTAGGTCTGGGGCTTTTGAATAGTGGAAATTGATGGAACAGAGACTTCCCTTTGTCTGAAGTTCTTTGAGATAGACTGGGGCATTACTATTGGCACACTGAAAAATGAGGAGGTACAGTGTAGAAACCATTCTATAGTGGGTGAATAGCCAGAGTCTGAAGAACAGGTGTGATATGCTCATATTTTTCACTCTTGGTCAGGATCCTGGCAGCACAGTTCTGTGCTGAAGGTTCATTTGTAAGAGATCCTGACGAGGAGGGCATTACAAGAATTCAGCCTGGAGAAGACAAAGGCATGGATCCAACTTTCAGCATCAGGTCAGGAGATAGACAGGCTTTTCCTGCATTTTTGAGAAAGGGGATTTTGAAGAGGTGGTACATATGGTTTTTCAAATGATAAATGTGGTTCAGACTTCACAAGATTTATGATAGAAAGAGAAAGGTCAAATCCAAATTCTTTCCCTACCCCTTCTCCCTATTCCTCCAACTAAAGGGGTAGTTGTAGGGGTAGGGGTGTCTGAAATTGTTTTTTTAAGTAACACGTAGGGACTTTTGACTGTGTATCTCTCTGTGTTCTGATCTGTGCCACAGAGGAAAAACTCATTTCTTCACGTGGGTGTGCTCTGATGCATTTCAATACATTTAAATGTAAGTAATGACTTTCTGTTTCAGTATGACTTTTAAAGGTAATAAAACCTATGATATTGTTTATTTTCCGAGCATATACAGCTATGCACTAAAATAGATGACCGAAGAATAATGACGTCATCGAGGGGTAGTGTCATCTAAATTTGAAGACAATATTTTTCCATGACTCTCCGCTTAGAGGGCTAAATGTAGGGATAGAGTAGGTAGGTAGATAGGATAAGAATTCTAATTCAGCCAAAGACTGATGTTGACAAAGTTAGCACTGATGGGGAGTGACTTTGGTCATATGTGCCGATGAGAATTATTTCAGTTTTAACTGGAGAAATTTCTCTGACTTCCATGCTTCTGTTGTCTTTAAACAAGTGGTGACAGCAGATACAGTGGCTGATGTGGAGTTGTGGTCAGTTTTAAGGTACAACTGGATGTCATCACCATAAAAATAGCATGAGTTCTTCAATTTCCCAATAATGCAGCACGTATAAATAAAAAAAGCTGCTGAAAGATCTCACAGCTAATAGTGTAGTGTAGGGACTAAACTTCTACTGAGGTATGGTCAGAGCCATTGGAGGATGGTTCCAAAGAGTCTAACTTGTGTACAACATCAATGCAGGACATTGTTGTAGTCCAGTGTTGAAAGAAAGTGATAGGATCAAAATAGTGAGAAGCTACTTTTAAACCCTGGTCAGCGGCCATGAGCTGATAAATTATTCTAGCCAGGTATGTCTCTGTGCTGTGTGCACACTTTTGCTTTTAGTGGTCCATGTTTATAGTGGAACAAGCAATGTCACAGAGACTGTGTCACTATTTAACTGATAAAAATATTTGAACTCCAGTGATACTAATTTGGAGTTACACCTAGAATTATACATGTCTCTATCATCAATATACAGTGTCCGCTTACTATATTGCGGTTCACCTTTTGTAATCTTGCTGTTTCGCTTATTTTTTACATGCAATTTTGCATGCTTTTTTTCCACAGCAGAATAAAAAAATACAGTTATGTAGGAAATGTATCAAGTAAACAATTGGTAAGGCTACCCTGTATTATTTGGTGTTAAAAATGGTTCGGTTGTTAGCTATGCTGGTCTATACCTATGTCTAAACCATGAAGTAATGTTACACACTAGCAGCGATGTCACCATTTTGTCTGACATCATGTGAAAAGGGTCTAGTGCCTCCATGGTTGAAGAGTTACATTAGTTGGAAGAACGCCAAAACTGGAGCTAAAGTTTCTGTGTTACAGGGTAACACAACAGTAAATCAACTTTTTTGCTGTTTACCTAAACAAATGGGACTTTAAAAGCACTGACTGTTGATCCTTGCCAAATTTTTGACAATATAAAGTAAACTTTTTAAATTCCTGGAACTAAAGTCTAAAACTGTCTGTGTGCTGCCCCTTAGAGGTTGAACCGAGGTAGTACAGTGAATTCTGTGATTGGTCAACTGGTGTAAGTTGCATGTCATCATTCTCTGCAAAATCCCTGCCCGTCTTTCAATGTGTAACAGTCATTATCGTGTTAGCTTTACCATGGCTCGCAGGTATATTGCCTTCGGACGTCATAAATCTACTGGCTTGCACAACTTTCCAGTGGACTTGGAAGTTAGGCAACTGTGGTTGAGTGCAATTGTCATTGAATCCAGCAAACTCTGCACGGGTGATTGGATTTGTAATCTGTAGGTGCCATTTTACCACTCAGACACGGGTCCCCTTAGGTCCTGCAAAGCCTCAGCTGTGCTGGGAGCTGTGCCAAGATATGTATCCCCTGCCAGAATTTGTGTCCCTTGTCGCTGGCATTGTTGATTTATTGCAGCCCTGCCATTGGGCATTACTGAGGCAGCGTCTTGAGCCAGCGGCTGGAAACAATAAGGTTCTGAACCATGAGCGCTTGCCTCAGGAGAAGGTGGAGGAGAAAAATCCTCAACCTCCACAGAAAGTTCTGTGGTGAAACTAGCATTACATCACTCTCCATTACTGAAGACCCAGGTACGTTACCTCAAGCTAACTTCACCTCAAGCTAACCTCACTGTCAATCACAGATCGAGACCACACCTCTCCTGCTCAGCTCTCCTGCCCTAGTCCCGCCCATTTTTTGCATTTTCGAAATCTGGGCTGAGAGTGGACTCTGCCTCCAGCTGTCTTAATGTGTTACCCTTTAAAGAGTTAAAATGTCTATAATAATTTTTTAAAAAAATGAATTTGACTACCTTGCGGATTTCATCTATCGCTTATTATTTTTAAAATTTAACTCTTGCAAAAAATGAGGGAACACTATATTTTCTGTTTAATCTGTGAGTATGATTACATTTGTTCTGACCTGTTTGATTGTTTTTCAGATATTTTAAAAAAGTTATTTTAAAAAAAAAATAAACATCACAATTTTTACTATTATAATTATACTATAGTTTTTGTTGGTTCCAAGTTATTTCAGTGACCATGGTGGGCTTTTCTGTCATTAACAGAGGGGTACCAACAGTGTTGTCCATGTGTGTATCTCTGAGGTGGATCTGTTAACAGCCAACATGCATGAATGTGGCTGTTTGCAGCAGCACAGCATGGGATGTTTTCATTCTCAACACCCACTGGAAAGCAATCTAGGGCTTATAATGGGAAATGCAAATAACATATCTTTGGTTATAGGCATGTCTCAGAAAGTCACGAGTCAGCAACTGGCTCACTTAAGCAGTAAGACAGTTGAGCTGGAGGTTAAGGGGACTACGATGGGCGAGGGCTGCCTCCTCCTCTCTTCATCAGTGGATGCTGCATGTGGCTGTGGCATGGAGCCTGGTGATGTGCAATGGAGGGGCCCCAGATGAAGCAGCCAGAGTGGGAAAAGGGAAAAATAACAAATGTAAGGCACACAAAAGGGAGATGAAGGAGGAACAGAATGTTTTCTTACAGGTCTTTGTGCAGCATTGTATTGTATGTGGAGGATTGCAATCAGTACCATCAGGATTTCTGGTTTGGTGTCAGATGAAAGGGAATAAACATCACTGTCTACAACTACAGAATAAAGAAATGAAAAGAACACAATACAAGCACATCCATCCCTTTTTTTCTTCTGTTTTGAACACTGTGTTTCCTGCTGTGTTTCCTGAACAACAGCAATACATTGTGATTGTTTTATCACATTCTATTCGGGGTTAGGAAACCATCACTGCAACACTTTTGGAAGTATACTGTAAGCTTTTTGTAGGAAACAGATGTTACAATACTGGAATGCAAAAGATGTTTTTGCACGCATGAACTGTAAATATATCACTGATTTTACAAACAGATTTTTTGGTGGCAGTTTTAACCCACAGTCTACCATGTTGCAAGAAGCTCAGTACAGAATACCTGCAAATGTTTCAGCTTTTGAAAATAGAGGTTTGCAAACAGCAGAGATTAGAGCAAAATGCAATAGAAAACATTTTGAGCTGATTTTTTCATATATATAGATATATATATATATCTATATATATCTATATATATATATATAGATATA